>JABASD010002720.1:0-24469 GCA_019776165.1 Pogonognathellus flavescens
TGAACAATTGATGATCCAATTGAACAATTGATGATCCAATTGAACAATGAATGATCCAATTGAACAATGAATGATCCAATTGAACAATGAATGATCCAATTGAATTTAAGCTTTGCAACTATATTGTATCGGTTTGCACAGTTTGCAGTGGTTTATATAATCCGTCCTATATTGTCATCTACACTTTACACATCTACGGCCAGGTTTCAAATTTCTTACCTACTTGATTTTTCTAACAGACACATAGAGATAAGAGTTGTATAAGATCTCATGAGTTCTAAAAAATTAACAAAATCAATGAGAAATCAAGTGTAGTGTATGTATTTATACAACACATTCATATTCGAAACATTTTGCTAGGAAGCTGTGAGATCAAATCACTTCAGTAATAATAACTCATTAAAAATTGGAATTCTGCTCGTTGACACATTGCTTGCATATATTTAGTGATAGTATTATCGCAAGTTCAATATTAATATTACTTTTTCAATTCAAAGCATTTACAGCTTAAAAAGCCTAATTACAATTTAATCACCATGAAAAATGTCACCTTTCCTTTCTTAGTTAGGGATAGTAAATTAACCCCTGTCTGTCAATTGCTTTTGTGTCAGTTAGATTTAGAGCAATTATTTAGTAGCGAAGCTACTATATGTTTTTACTTTGTCCGTCTGTCCATCTATCTATCTGTGCACAAAAATGTACCTAGTACGTAGTACGTCTTCTACCATCTGCAGGCCACACTTTACAACGCGGTAGTGAAACTAGGATATTCTACCATCTACAGACCAAACTTTACAATAACCCCAACGGCGTAACCAGCAAACCATTTAGGGTGGTCACCACAATGCCCCCAACGGCGTAACCAGCAAACTATTTAGGGTGGTCACCACAATACCCCCAATGGCGTAACCAGCAAGCTATTTAGGGTGGTCACCACAATACCCCCAACGGCGTAACCAGCAAACTATTTAAGGTGGCCACCACAATACCCCCAACGGGGCGTAACCAGCAAATTTTTTATTAATGCTCCAATTGAACAACTATTGACCCAATTGCACAAATATTTATCCAATTGAACAACTATTGATCCAATTTAACAATTAATGATCCAATTGAACAAATATTGATCCAATGGAATAATTAATGATCTAATTGAACAGCTATTGAGCCAATTGAACAACTATTTATCCAATTGAACAACTATTCATCCAATTGAACAACTATTCATCCAATTGAACAATTAGTGGCTGCTTCGCTATTATATTACAGTGGTTTGCAATGGTTTATTTTGTATGCTACGCAGTACATACACAGATTTTTCTGTAAATATTTACTATTTAGTACCTATAAAATGTAACATACATATTAATAATGATGCTTAGGTATGTTGAATGATATTTCTAGAATATTACCGTCAATTAATGTAATAAATTAATTTTGTGTATTTAATGATTTATTGAATTATTTTTTACCACATTTGAAACAAACTGATTTTTTAATTCGTAAAATTATGTCCATGTACATTGGCATTTGTCTGGGGAGCATTTATTTGGTGAATATGTGAAGCATCTGTCTATGCAATGAGCTCCAGAACCTCGTTTTCTCTTGAATCGTCCAGTTGCATCGCAGTCCTTAATGCAGCTGCACTTGTCTTCTGGACAATTCGGTGGATACTTCATGCAATTTTGTTTACACCAAGTATTCAATCCCGGAACAGCTCCATTATTGTTTCTCGCCTTGCAGACTTGGTTTCTGTACAACATTCATTGGTATAGGTAAAATTATTTCTGTGTGAATACTGTTTTTAAAGTCATATTTAGTTTTGAAATCTTACCTGACAACTAATGGCACAAGGGCATTATTCATCTTATCTTTTTGATACACAACATTGTCAGGGACGACTTTCGGGGGAGGTGCAAATCCTCCGTTGTTTGGAATGATTGCAATGTCAGCGCAGTTTATGAACGTCTCTTGAGGTCCACAACCCGTCGCGTCAGTCCCATTTGGACAACGTCCCCATGTATTAGCTATTTAAAAAAATAAGTTTCAAAATTCGATTATGTATTCAAAATTACTTAACACAAATAATTCCTATTTTAAATAAAATTTTAAGTAATAGCACACCAGCCACGTAAGTCCATTGTAGAACACATTGAGAACAACTTAAGTAAGGGGGTAGCCTGAGTTTCAAATAGAAAGTTTTAGATTTTTCATCCGTTTCTATCACGTATGTTTTAATTGCAACACCCCATGCATCCACGATGTCCAAAACATTGCTACATGAAAGAAAATATTGGTTAAACCCTAACTTTAGGTTGATTGTTGCTTTTACATGTTTTATGTACAACTACGTGTGTGTCATAATATACCTGCATACATACACTAAAAATAATACATTACGAACAGAACAGTATAAACCAATGTTTCTCGAGCAACCAAAGTGCTATTACAGGTTGGTCATAGCGGAATATTTGGACTAAAAAATTGAAGCCAAAATTCAACTGGCGAATGTCCTCCAAAATATTGAATTGGAGGAACGTTTGGAGGACAAGTTGGAAAATTCGAAATATTGCGATACGACCAACCTGTAATAGCACTTTCGTTGCTCTAGCAACATTGGTATAAACCATGTATCACCCTTTTGTAAATTATGGAAACAAAAATTGTGTATGAAAATTGGAAACAAACAACTCCACAGGTTAAAGGAGTCAATGTTAACTAAAAATTGTGTATTTACTTGTCAAGGCATTCTTGTGTGACTTCCTGCTTGGGATCTTCGGCACTGCACAATTTGAATTCAAATGTCCCCTGATGGTTTGCAGTTAATTCTATGTTTACATCAAATACCTGGAAGTAAACGAAAAATAAGAAAGTCTGATTGTGTCATTTGCATTTAAAAAAGAACGACTAAAAATTAAATCACAGAGAAAAAGTAAACGCATTAATGCATAGCATGGTATCTTTGTATCAAGGTAGGTATCTGCTTTATCATGTACATTTGTGTCTCACTCTCTCACTTCTCATAGAATCATTTTATCAATCTTCATATAAATTGATCCACAGAAATAAATCTTTTTCGATCGTCATAAGAATTCATTTTAATTTAACTAAATTTGTTTTGTATAAAAATAATTTTTGTGTTAGTTTGAGATGCAAATGTAACTGAAGAATTTTACCTGTCCAGGAGAATATCTTTGTACAACAATTCCATTTGCAAATTCACCTCCTGCTTCATGAGCACGAGGGTGAGGATGTGCCCAATTATCCCCGCATATGCCACACTTGCCCCCATTCTGCATCAACATCACTAAAGAAATCATTACTTGTGTGTTAACTGCAATTGCAATGCTAATAAAAAAGTTTAAAAAATCGAAACTGCTCGTGAGTCTAAAATTATTTTTAATTAATGTTGATACCTGTGGCCCCTCCGCACCAGTTTTGATTGTCGTCCCAATTTACTGGGTTGGGGAAACCGAATCTCCACATTGCATTCCTTGCAGGTGGTTCCATCAACCGTCCATGAGCCCCAACGTCTTCAACCACCTTAAAATATGTAAAAAAATTATCTTATTTTAAATTTTAGTTAAAGCCAATAAACACATTTTATTACCTAATATGAAATGTAAATATATATGGAAGATTAATGGTAACAATGTATTTTACATAAAAAAGCTGGAAAGAGACGAGAACAAGTGGGGCAAGAGCAACGGAAATCATGATTTGTCTTTTAGTTAATCTGTATTAAAAACCTCCAAATCGAACACCTTACACCTGATCTGCACAAAGTCTCGAGGTAGATAAATTAAGTAATGATTGAAATAACTTGAGACGAAGAGCAGAATATGAAGTGAGGCTGGAGATGCAGAGTGTAGAGAACAAAAGTGTTAAAAGAAGTTGTTGTTTTCTTTTACTAAGTAAATACATTTTCTTGTTTTCAGTTTTTTGTTTCAGTTTGGCATGTAATGAAATCTCACAGTTTGATACTCATAATATAGTAATTAAAGAAGATGAAGAGTGTAATAAATAAACGTGGTGAATAGACCCAACACGCAACACAGGTTTAGCAATCTACACAACCAAATATATTTGTTCAGAATTTTTCTGCGATACTTACTTGGTAGAAAAGGTTGAGTCATTCATTCAGTTCTGTTTGTCTTCTTTTCAACTTCAACTTTCATTTCAACCTTGGAATTTGATTTTTTTATAGCCAGATTTTTCTGCATAATCTTTAGTTTAGTTGAATTTTTATTGTCATCTTTCTTAGTATTCTTAGTCTTTTCCTAACCAAGGGCGTATCTTGGATTCTAAAATGGGGGGTTACGGAGGTTTTGGGGGAATCAAAATTTAAAAAATTAGCGTTTTTTTCCGTAACTTTTTTTCCGAATATGGGGTGGGGCTAAAGTTTGGTTAGTCCAATCGTAGATACGCCCCTGATCCTAACTATATGGGGGCATTGGAATTTCACTTCTAAATTCTCCATGTCGGTATTTAATTATGCGGCAAGGACAGAATGACCATCAATGAGTGCTTAACCCTCTAACCTCTAAAAAACCTGTGCAATTGTTTTCGCTTAATTCTTTTCGGTTTGTTGACCCAAAGTGAATTACGTTGTAGAAAGTACTCAGATACAGGCACATCGTAGTAAAATAATAAAAAATATTTATATAAAAATGAACAATTCCATTAGCCAATAGTGAGAGTGTGTGTTTGGTGGGTGTGTACTGTACTGTGGTACTTAACATTGCAAGCAATTGCATAATGTGAAACTGGATTCCACAAAATCACAAGTGTAATTTTGAGTAGTATATTATTGTGGAATGGGATGGGAAAGGGTTACATTTACAATGCATTTTAGTCATTCGAATAAATTAATTAAACACACTGCGTTAACTTAGATGTATAATGGAAAATAATATTTAGCAATTTGCGAGACCGAGATTATAACAAATGAGTGAAGGTGGAGGAGAAGTGGGTCCCTGACCTTTGCTAATGAATCATCAATTGTATCAAGCAACAGTGGATTTAGTATGGCTATGTGTTGTGGATTCTTGAACATACGAATAACTTGTTACTTACTGGCAGTGGCAGAACAAGTTATTTTTTACTGTGTAAATCAGAGATAGGCTGCTGGTTTCAAACTTTTCTTGTAGTATTCTCACATTCTTTCTTATTGAGACAATACAGATAGATATTGTAATAGAAGTAGAGTAGCTTTTAAATAGATTGTATTATAGTAGATAGTACAATTTACTATGCTATAAATACAGATACATTCTGTTTCTATTACATTGTTACATGTTACACACAGTTTAACTTTTAGGGTGATGATTCTGATGATATAAATATTAATGTTTGGCAAATGTCAGTGTTCCAATTGCATATTACAAATTGTAATCAGAATTTCAAGAAAACTTGATATGACAATTTTTTACGAAAAAAAAAATTATGTATTTGTACTGCAGGGTTTTTAAATATTATGTATATAAACAAGATTTATACTAGACCACTAGTAGTTCTCTTATAAGCCTTGGTATATAAAATAGAAGATGAAATTTATTTTAACTGCAACTGGAAGCAAATACCAATAAAATAAGTAAAAAAATGAACTACCTACTGCCTTTCGTGATCCATTCATCGATTCATTTTTACCGAATGCCACACCTATTTCTCCCTGTTCCAACACATGAAGAATTTAAAAAATTACTTCTATAATGGTTCTTTAAAATGGAATTACGAAACTTATTTTTTATAAGTATTTTATTGTTCAATATTTCGCTTTCATTTGGATAGGTACAATTAATTTAATTTTTTTATCCTTGAGCATACGGCGCTTCTGAGTTAGTCCGCAAATAAAATTTTCCTCGGGCACTTAGGAAAGTATAAATTAAGACTTTCAAAATGATTGCTTTGATAATGTATAAAACTGCGATTATGATAATAATGTTTTAAACAATTAATTTCAATATCAAAGAAATCTGACAGGAAGAGGATACAAATCATTTTATACCTTGATGAAGTTATGATTCCCATGTAAGCAATATGATTATTGGAGCACAAGTTATTATTGAATTCCAGCCAAGAGTCGCACAATACACCTTTAAATCCGAGTGGGTTAACAAATGACTCTTCATAATAGACCGGTGCGCGTTGATGAGCACAACCTCCTTTAATAGTCAAGCAACAATTAAAAAATATTTTCTCCGTTCCTCCATTTTGAATTACGATCGAGGAAACAAATTCCTGTTAGGTATAATAAATAATATTATAAACTAGCCAGTAATATCAGGACCACATCCTGGTTGCGTAGCCCCACCATTCGGGTAGAAATCACAATGACCTAAATGGTTATCATATCTTTAATGCCTATTGGTTAAGAAATTCTAACGGAAAAATTAAGTTTACTTGGTAATTAAATTGTGTAACAGTAACAATTCTCATTTACCTTGAGGTTCTAAAAACGCCTGTGTTAAACCAGCAGCGTGAATGACGTCCACAAATTCTGCATCGCTTGGATCAATTCTGTCCGCAGGATCCGCAACGTCAAAAAGGGGTCGAGCAGGATCAATCGCTGAAATTATTATTATTCGTAAAATATTAGATATATTTAACTGTATTGTTTTTCAAAAAACAACATAAGCACACAAAATTGTTAATTCTGAAAAGTTTGAATAAATTGTACCAGTGATTCGAGGTACAAGTTGAATTAAATTGCTTCCAATGATTCCAGCAACTTGAGCTCCCAAACTGAAGCCAATAATATGAATTTTATCTCTGGTAACGACTTGTTGGTTAATTAACCATTCCAAAAATTCTGCTGCCTTCCGGCCAACTGTCTTTGTATTAGCAACAGCCTCAAAATAATAAGGATTTTCCGCAAGGGCTTCCCAATCAATTACGATGATATTCATATTTTCGTTCAGCTTCAAATATTCTGAACAAATAATTTATAATGTATCATTACAAAAAATGCAATACAATATAATATTAATCCAAGGGCGTACCCAGGATTTGGCTTTGGTGGCATAGCTTTAAAAATTGAATTTTAAAGGGGACATAGAATACACAGTTTTTTAGCCTTAGGTTACATTTATATATGCAGAATGTAACTCACTAAATATTAATTGTTTGTGCGCTGAATAGAGTGATATTATAATCTTTGTTACCATTTTTTAATCTTTGAGGAAATCCGTCATTGGGAGTGGCTCCATATCCATGAGCCAAAATTTTGAGTGACGCTCCCGGTACAATATTTGATTCGTCCAGTGAATCAACATCTCCAAGAATAATCTCTTGTCTTGTCGTTGGATTCTGCCTAATATTCTCAGCGTAATTATTTTTTGGATTGAGCAATGCAGTCTAAATTAAATAATATTAGCACTAAACGTGAAAATAAAAGTTTAGTATACAAATATTTAGAGCTCTTGCTGCAAATAGTTCCGAATTTTGAATTGAAAGTGAATAAATTTTATTTTTCCTCATGCACTATTTTCTCAGAAAATGACAAATCATTTCAAATTACCATAAGAGGGATTCTTACTTTGTATAGAGATAGAAGTGTATGAAAGACTCATTAAACTCAATGCGATGAGGATTTGGAACAAGATGAGCTCGGATTAGATTTCCATCCTCCTTCGGACTTGGAAACCAGAAAGTATTCTCATGTTTTTGTTCTGAAATTCCACATGAAATACCCTGCAAAGATGCACAGGCTATTAGGAGCACAATTGGCAATTTAAAGTCCATTTTTCTAAATTCTGTAAATTTTTTTTGTATTCTAAATGATATTGAGTCTAATTATGTATTTAAATGTACGATTTTGACTCAACTAACTAACTTACGCTCCATCAATGCTCAAATCCTCATTTTCAGTAAATATACGATTATTTGTTCTGCTTTTAAACAGGCAACATCTTATCTTTCTTGTCTAGTATTATTAACTATTTGAAATGAATAGATTAAAAAGCTTAAATGATAAAGATAAGTAAAGGTAAGCGCTTATTCTGTCTATGGATGCATTTCGCAGGTGAAAATAATATTATGCTTAGACCGAGTCATCCTAATCATATCCTAGTAATCCATATTATCATAACAAGTAACATAACGAAAGAGGTGGAAGAATCCATAATTATAGTTGAGTAACTTCGATACATTTATTAAAATCAATAAATGCGATGACTGTTTGATGGCAAGAGTGAATTTTATTTGTCTGTTTTTGGAAATATTTCATACACAATTAACCAGTTAGTATAAACAATATAGATGTTTAATTTTATCCTTTTATCCTCTTGCATAGGGAGACTGTGAGTTGGTTGACAAAAAGTATTTTCCCCGAGAGCTAAAAAGTTAAAAAATAAAAATGCATTTTCTAATTTCATACCTGTTTTTGCAAAATCAGTGAGTGTATGTATCAATTGACTGAGCTATGAAATGAATTTAATTACGTTGTTGCTGTTAACGCTCCCATGAACTGAATATGATTGTTAGTACATGCATTATTGTTGTAATCTTCAAGATTAGGGCACAAAACGCTTCTAAAGCCAAATGGGTTAATAATTGACTCTTCCAAATAGGCGGGGGCACGACCATGAGCACAAGATCCTACATTTCCAAATAAAAATATGAAGTTATCAGTACAAGAGACTGAAGAGAAGGTGTAAACGTTTCTGGAATATTAATAACTAAATACTAACCAGTAACATCTGTACCACATCCTGGTTGGGTAGCTCCGCCATTCGGGTAAAAATCACAATGTCCTTGAGAGCAAGAAAAGAGTGCAATTTAAATATAGGTAATATTACCTATGGAAAATAAAATAAATCTAGAAAATGTAAACATAATTAATCGGTATACCTTGAGGATCCAAGAAAGCCAAAGTTAATCCTGCAGTATGAATTACTTCCACAAATTCTGCATCGCTTGGATCTACTCTGTCCGCAGGGTCGGCAACATCAAAAAGAGGTCTGGCGGGGTCAAGGGCTAAAAATGGTTTAAAAATATAAATCACATTGTTTTATATTCCCCGAAAGTTATATTAATTTTTACCTGTGATGCGAGGTGGAATTTGAGCCATGTTGCTTCCAATAATTCCTGCAACTTGGGCTCCCAAACTGAAACCCATAACGTGAATTTGGTTTCGGGCAACCACTCCTTCGCTAATCAACCATTCCAACAGCTCCGCTGCTTTCCGGCCAACAGTCTTCGTGTTTGCTGCGGCTTCGAAATAGTAAGGACTTTCCGCAAGAGCTTCCCAGTCAATTGCAATCACATTTAAGTCTCCGTCCAATTTTAAGTACTCTATGAAATATTTTAATTCATCAAAATACCGCAACAAAAGTAAAGGATTTTCATGTAGGTGTATCCATAAATTATATCTAAGAGGATATATGCGGAATAACATCATTTTTCAACAAACCGTTTTTAGCTCTTTGAGGAAATCCGCTGTTGGCTGAACCTCCGAATCCATGAGACATGATTTTGAGTGGAGCTCCTCGGATGATATTTGATTGAGCCAATGAGTCAGCATCTCCAATAACAAGCTCTTTTCTTGTACTTGGATTTTGTCTACAAAATATTTAATTAGAGTTACTAGTAAAAATTCTTGAAACTATGATTTAATGAAAATACACCTCTCTGGGTATTACAATAATTATTTGTGCTTTAGTAATTGCAAAAAAATTCATTAAAAAAGATCGTTACTTTGTGTAAAGGTAGAAATGTATGAAAGATTCATTAAACTCAATTCTACGTGGACTTGGATCGAGGTAAGCAGGAATTAAGCTCCCATCCTCGTTTGGATCTGGGAACCACAAAACGTTCTTAGGATTTTGATTGGAAACTCCACATGAAATTCCTTGCAGAAGGCAAATGGAGCCCACGAGAAAAACAATCGAGAATTTGTTAATACTCATCATTATTGAAAAAGTCAATCTTCAGATACAAAAATTAATTTCTCTGGAGTTTCAATGTTGTCTCGTGGACTGACTGAACAATTATTATTAGGTACCTATAGGTATGTACTTTTTATAACCTGCATGCAAAATGCTAATTATGTCATACATAAAATTACATAGGTACACTTAAATATACCATTACATTACCAACAATTATTCTATCCAAATTATCTACAATGAAGACAGTAAGGTGACAAAATCAATCATATAAATATGGACAGATATGACAATCAGAAACATTTTTATTTGCTCTATCTTATCAGTTAGCATGAATGTTACATTTTGACAAGTATAGCATTAATTTACATTAGGTATTAATTAACATTACTCAGTGTCACTAAGTGGAAAGAATTCATTTGACAATGACCTTTAAGTGTTGACAGAAATAATACTTGAAGTGTCCAGTTGCTTTTGAAAAGTATTTATAGCCAATGGGTGTTGTAATATTGACTGTCTCCGTAAATTGCGTTTATGAAAATGTGAAGGAAGAATATGATACCCCAAAGCATTAGGCCGTGCACAGCTTGTCTGATGATCAAAAGAAGAATGTGGTAAAAACAGAGAACCGTGGTGAAATAAATGGTCCACTCCAAGGACATCAGAAATGAATCGTAGATGATTCTGGCACTGTGAAGAACTGCTTCCCAGTGACCCACCGATTCATCATCATCGAAGTAATGTGTATAATACATCCACCGCGAAAAAATATTCAGTATGAGAAATGCCGACCATAGGGCAATCGAGGTCTTGACATAACTGTACATGAGGATGACAACATTTACTAATGCAACGATCAGTAGGATGAAAATACTCCACTCTGTAGAGAATACGATGGAATCGTAAATGTAGCGTCCGCCCAAAACGAAAAGACCTAGGGAATAAATTGACCCTCTGGCACTGTGACCCATCTTCCGACTATTTGTGTGTTTTGCAAGGATATTTCTGACTCAAAAATAGATATTTGATCTTAAAATAGATCTGTGACATTCAACTTTATTGTTGTATTTAATATATCCTGTACGATAATATCTATCAAGCGAAATGATGAAAATTAATAAAATTAATGTTGCTATGCGGAGTGTATGCATTAGAGTTTATTTTAGAGTGAAAGAAAAAGTTCAATCCCACATTTTATATAGAGAATAGTGAACTTTATTAGTAAATTGAAATACATGTAATATTCTTTCATTAATTTGATCTTGCATGATTTTGTATGATAAGTAGAGGGCAGGTTGGAGATGTGTTTATTCAACAGTTGATTTATTATTAACCTTGTCCGAAAGGAGGGTTCGCATTTGTTCGGAGGTAATATAACCCATTAATGCTGAAAATTTGACACAAACATTATGAGATTAGTATAAGTAATAAATATTAAATGATTATTTAATAAAGTTGAAGACAAATTGTAAAGTTATTTTACTTGGTGGGTGCACTGTTGCCCATGAAAGCATTTACTTGACATGTGCATTGACCCGAGTTGTAATGATCCCAACTGTTACATTTACAAGAATTAAAATTTCGTGGGCTTCTTACAGACTCTACGAAGAATTCATGAGCTCGGCTATGGCTGCAAGTTCCTATGATTTGAAATGCATGCAAATATAAGTAAACTTTCTTGGAACTTTTGACAAATAATTTTTATAGGTAAATTT
Organism: Pogonognathellus flavescens; assembly: GCA_019776165.1. Lineage (NCBI taxonomy): Eukaryota > Metazoa > Arthropoda > Collembola > Entomobryomorpha > Tomoceridae > Pogonognathellus > Pogonognathellus flavescens. The sequence continues at coordinate 11,603 of JABASD010002720.1, forward strand.
TTCTTGTATGTGATGTTTGTGTTCTTACCGACTAAATCTACACCACATCCAGGCTGTGATGGGCGTCCGTTATTCGGGTAGAAATCGACATCTCCGATTGGGTCAGTAAATGCGAGTCCACCATCGAGAAGGGTGCCACCGGCCGTATGAATAATATCTACGAAAACAGCATCGTTTTTATCCAATCTGTCAGCTACCGGTTTATCTCCGAACAATGGTAACGCCGGGTCCAACCCTATAATGAATTTCAAAGTAATGCATTAAGTGTATAATAAACGGGAAAAATGAATTGTTTATTTAATCTTAATTGCATTTTTATATCATTTTTCGTAATTTACATGCCTGTGATTCTTGCTTTCTTTCCAATTGTGGAATAATGTCCAGCAAATCCCCCGATATGAGAACCAAGAGAGTGTCCAATGAAATGAACACGGTCCAAAGATGTGACACCTTTGCTGATTAAATACTCCACGAGTCTCGCTACCGTTTGACCTACCACTCTCGTATTACCGGCCGCCGTGTCGTACCAAGGGGCTGAAGCCAATTCTCCCCAGTTTATATTAATTATGTTGGTATTTGTTGAGAGGGCTGTGTAAGCTGTGTCAAAAAATTGATAGATTTTTTTAATTTGAATTATTTGTCTTTCTTTTCCGAAAAAAAATTCCGGAAAAATGAATATAGTATTCAATTTAATTTAATACACGGCTAACCATTTTTTAAAGTTGTTCCGAATCCTCCGTGATTGCTGCCAAAACCGTGGCACAAAATTTTGACGGGTGCATTACGATCAAAATGCGAAGCTGCCAGACAAGAGTCACAACCAATTATCAGTTGGTCGGCAGTGTTTGCATTGTTCCTGAATAAATGAATTCATATATAATTTTAATTTAAAATCTAATGCATTTTATTGATTGCTTTCAAGAATATTTTTAGAAGATTATTGTTTGTGGCAATACTTTGTGTATAAATAGAATTGGATATCATTTTCATTTGCTTTAGTTTTGGGTGGAGGTCCTCCTTCCAGAAAGGCAGGAATAACCGCCCCTGTGTCAGTCGGATACCAAAAGAACTTGGAAGGCTGTCCAGTTTTTGTGGGGGAAAATATTACTGGCGAACTATGTGATACTTTCACGAATATAGAAAAAGCAATTAGAAAAATACAAAAAATGTGATGAATTTCAGCCATGTTCTATTCTGAGTTGCCTCAAAGAGGAAAACTATTAAGCCAGCAGTCTCAATCTCAACCGTATAATATTGCTATTAGGCTTAATGAACTTTTTAGAGACCTATATACCTGGACTGATTCTTGGAAAATAAATTTCCCTTTTCTAAAGTTATATACGTTTTATATAACTGCAATCATATATCCAAAGACGTAACCCATCATTAATCATGTACTTCTGAGTTTACTTTATGAATTCTTATCAGGCAAGTGCTTCACTGTGACAAGATACATAAAATACAACACGTGTTTATTATTTGCTGTGGTAAGTGGTTAAAAACTGTTTTTGGGGTTAAATGAATTTCCATTATGACATGTTTAGGCAACATTCACTCTCATTATTGTCATTATCAATAATTGATGCAATGACAGTTTGTCAGTATGGATGAGTGACATTAACTAAACGTACCTATCTATTTACACTATTTAGGTAAATAAGTATAAGGCATAAGCAATAAGTATAAATATACCTGTACATTACGTAGTGCTAATTACTTTTCGGGTATTTATTTCTGTTTACGCAGAAACATTTCGATTGGAGAGAAAATAATGTTTTAGCCTGACATGTTGAAGTGGTTTTGTCTTATTTATATAAAGTTTTTGCGTTCGCTTTAAAAATGGGAATTACATTAACCGCGGTGGGAATTGTAATATTGTAGTCGTATTTGTAATTATGTTCAGGTGTAGTGACTTATTGTTGTTATCATTTTATTGGCATGAGTAGGTAGTCATTTGAAGCTAAAATAAAAAACTTGTTGAACAAATTGATACTTCATGCATTTGGAATGCAATGTTAATGTATGTACTTCAATTTTTTAATGATATGTAAAACAATTTATTTGCAGATAACTGACGCATCTTACCTGCTTATGCTAAGTTTAAGGGGCAAGCGAAATGTATTAATTGTATATTTGCGAAATTGTTGTTTATGAGATGTAAATATTCATAATATTAGGTATGAAAATTACTGCATTATATTACTCCAAGAAACACGACTCATGATTATGACATAATTTATATGTGCCTCAGTTAAGCCAGATATTTTTTATTATTTTTACGGAACGTTATAAAAATAATTTAGGTTTTTCCATTATTAAATAAATAATGATGATATAATTATTTGTAATTAAAATGCTACAGGATAAACAGCTACGCATGCAAATAGAATAATATTTATAGGCTTGGTGGAGCAAAAAAAAACTACCAACAATAGTCAAAAATTAATATATATTATTTGATTGAACGTGATTATTTCAACTTTTAACTTGTATTTTTTGAAAATTATTTCACTGCATTTTATATATTTCCTGACATTTTAATTTTATTCAAATTGACGATCAATATTTTTTTCTTCCCTGCAGACATCGATTTTCTTTAGTTTATTATTCGTATTAACTATTTCTTTTTTTTGTAACTTAATAACTGTAGGGTATTAGCAAGGGCGTATCTAGAATTCCGCAAAGTGGGGCTAAGAGATTTGGAAAACTCAGGCTCAAGAGACAGAAAATGAGCAAAGCGGCCTTCGGTCACAATATTTTTGTCAGGTAATTCCTTTCTTCGAAATCTGGGTGGTTCAAGCCAGGTGAGCCTATACTGTGATATGCCCTTGAGTTAAAATCAATTTTGTATTTCGCTAAATATAAAGTTAATTGCTATAAAATTATCAATATGTATGTACATTTTATTGTAAGTACCATTTATTATTCTTTTATTTTATAATTTATTATCATTACCACTTTTCACTGAAAAATTAATTTTATTTTCCGTTTTAAAACGGAATCATTTGAAGACTACGTTTTTTCAATCCTGGCTGAGTAATAAAATTATGTAGGCAGAGGGTCTTCAGGCAAGGCAGAACGGCAGAAGCACGGCCGTGGCAGAAGCTGAAGGCACTCAAGGCACATCAAAGTCTTTGTCTGTAGTGCAAATGACAAAGCTCTAAATCCTGCTTTGGAATATAATAATTGTCAGGTGTTCCAGTTTTGTAAAAATAGGAGGGATGTTTTTCCAATATTCAGTACTTTACATTTTGCCATTTTTGTAGTATTTTTATAAGTTTTGATCAGTTACTATTACTAAATGTAAATGCAAAAGGTATTCGCTGGTTTACTTTATTCGGTTTAATAAATTGACGAATTTGATGTGATTTGATTTTAAAGTTAACTTTTGGTCTTTATCAGGATTGGATTAAAGCAGCAGCAAAAGCATTGAAATTGAAATGCATCACGCTGAAAAGATGTACCGTCCCGTTCCACTGAAACGAGGGAGACCTCCAAAGTTAAAAGTCGAAAAAGTTCTGATAACTGAAGAAATTCTTCAGTCAGACTCGGAAGATAATGACAATCACCCAACCAGTGAAAACAAAACATCAGCCATAAGCGCAAAATCAAACATGTCATGTATAAACTTACGACTGCCTCCAGGAAGAGGGGTAAGTGACGATGAATCTGATGACGAAGAAGTTATGGCAGTTCTCGGCTCAAACGACAAGGAAGAAACTTTACCAAAGTCCCGGTCAGCATATGGCAGCAGCAGTAGTGCGATCAGACGTGGTTCTATTGCATCCAGAACACGAATGCCTACCCGGGGGAAAAGACGTTCTAAAAGAATAGGGAAACCTATTGGGGATATGAATAAAAAAGTCAAATCAGGAAATTTACATCAACCACTTCAACAACCCCGAAGAGGTCGACCGCTAAAATCTACACTTCGTTTAGACAATACTCCAAAACTACCTTTGGTTGTTGGACAAGGTGTGGAAATTGAGGTGGAAGATGATTCAGAATCTGAAGTGTGCTCTGAAACTGAGAGTTACCAAGCAAACTTTTACAACAACAAAGCTGAACGTCACAGTTCTATGTCAAGATCAAGTAAAAGTGACGAAGACGAAGGTGGCGAACAAGGGGACAACGAAAATGACGACAATGATGAATCCGACTTTGAAAGAAAGATGAGGGAGAGAAGATTAGTGGATGACTATGACGATGATGAATTGTCGGACATGGATGATCAAGGTGTCGGTGGAAAAAGAATGAGGGCAGCTGCGGCTGCAGCTATGGAACTTGTGGCCAAGAAGCGGCTGGAAGAAATCAGCGATAAGGACAGAGAAAGAGCAGAGAGACGAAACAGAAAGCCATACGTAAAACCTTTTGTACCTAAAGGACGCAGCAGAAGAACAATTGTTTTCAAAAGGGGTTCACGCAAGGTAAGGGGAAAATATTTAATAAAAAAAATACACTTCATAAATATGAGTTATGTGTAGTTGATGGGTAATGGCACTACAAACAATACCTAGATGCAATAATATCATGGCATATTGGATTAAGATGATTATTATTTAAACGATTTTTTTACTCTGACGAAGAATTGGTTTTACGAATGCAATATTATGCTATTTTGTATTGTATTAGGTGTTATGATTTACTGTGCATTAGTAAAATAAATGTATGTATTTTGATTTCAGCCGACAATGGGCGCAACTAATTTTCCTGTGGTGACAACGGACCATTCAATAGTTTACGAAGGAGTATATTTTCAAGAAGGAGACATTGTTTATTTAATTGGTCATAATGACGAAATATACTTTTGTCAAATTCGACATATAGCAAGAGACTGGAACTATGAAGCAATTGCAGGATTAATGTGGCTCACTCCAAAAAAGGGACTCAAAGTCAACCGTTGGTCATTCGATCCAGCTCATTACGATTTAAGTAAGAGTCACACATTCTGGTTACCTTATATACTTTCCTACATATATTATTACAAAAGATTTTTTTCTCGGATCATTAATATTTTATAAATGAAAAATATAAAATGTTTCATAATTACTATTTTGTGAAAATTCCATTTACTTTAAACTGTGAAAGTACTTTGTTTAATTATGTGTTGTTTACAATTACATCGAATTTATTTGATTTAATAAAATGACTCATATTTTTCAAGGTAGAAGATGATTTAGAAGAAAGAATTGAGGAAAAATTCAGACCCTTATACATATTGAAATTCATATTTGTTTGCAGGAGATGAAATGGGGGAGCATACTCGCAAGTTTAGTGCTATACATTTTGTAATGCATTGTCCCTTGGATTATTGGTATGGTCACGAATCAAGCCGTTTTAATGTCCTACCCGGATCAGTGTATCAAAGACTGGGCAATCCTCTCACAAAGATTGAAAAATTGCCTCCAAAGAATCTCAAAACTGAAGAACCTGAAATCAAGTTAGAAAATAATGACGCTGATGCTAATAAAGATATAGAAGGGGGAGTAAAGAATGGAGAATCCATAGAAGTTAAAGAAGAACTTTCAGAGCTTAAAATGAAGTCCGAAGGTGACATTAATAGTTCTAATGAAATCCTCGAACGGACATCCGACACATTTAAATCCAACCATGAATTCAAGAATTTACAAAGCCATGAAGATGAAGCAAGCAAAAGTAAGGCTGTAGAAGGTAACGGTGATAGAAATAATGAAGCAGTATTTGAAAGGGAAAAACAAGTTCATGACAACAAGGAATCAACAGAACAAGTTGCTACTTCTTGTATTGCTACTCCGATTACGATCGATAATGAAGGTGAAGCCCAAACTGTAACTCCCATACGACGGGAAATAGAAATCATAGAAATCAATTCAGACGACTCAGAACAAGAAATGGATCAACTGTCTTCCAATAAAGAAAATGAAAATTCCGAAAGCTGCTGAAATGAAATTATTTTTCAAGTCTGCACTTACTAGATACTTCCTACTTCCTACTAGACTTCCTTTAGAAACCCCTTCTAAAAACTGAGAGTGAAAATATTTTCGACTTTATTCTCAAATGCCTGTTATTTGGCGACACCCTTTTCCCTTTCGAAATCTTTTTCTACATATTGTCTGCCCTTACATGTATTATCACATTATGCATATGATTGATGTTTAAATGCATAGTTGTCTGTGCGAATAAATAATGAAACAAACATTGCTTTTTTGGAATTTTTACTTTTTGGAATCACAGTCACTTACTTCACTTTATTTAATAAGTTAACTTACACTGTATGCCAAAGCTACTTGTCTTCGCGACTCTATAATAGCTATAAGAGCATCAGAGTAATAATTACTAAATCTAGTTCTATTATCAACGTTCTTAACAATTATTTCTTATTACAATTTATTTAAATTATTGTTATTAATTGTTGTGCATCTAGTAATAATTTGCAAATGTCATTTCTGCACCATTATTGGATTGGATAGAGGCGTCAATAACTGCTTACACGTTATTATTAAGTTCATTATTAGTGCACTAGAACATTAATTGTAAGAAATTAATGTTTGTGCTTATTCGTTATTTGCGAATCGTGGTGACTACAGTCTATAGAGTTGTATGGACCTGATGATTATTTTAATTCTAATCAAAAGTGGCTTCGTTTGTACACAATCTTCTATTCTTGTACTGCTAAACTGCACACTAGTACTACTAACTACGTTTTAGTATAAATAACAAAAGGTCATCCTTTCCGTACTTATTCCGTACTAATTGCACACGTACAACTACAAACACTACCGTTCTTAATTTACAATTTAAACAACACTAACGTTACGATTTTACGTTTAGATTAGTAATTCGTCCTTGTCTACAATTTTTACAAAGTTTACAATCTTCGACTTATGATGTATTGTGAATTGTAACAACATACCCTTTAAACACACTCCTATAAGAATTAGTTTACTTTCTAATTTCTAAGTACATACAAGGATCCCCTAAAAGTTCTTACCAGGTTATACTAACTAAGCAAACCCATTAGAATTTTGAATGTAATATTTTCTGCTAGTATTTTTAACTTTAATTTAAACAGGGATGTGCATTTTTGCATATCGGGAGAATTTCTTTATTTTATACCCACCATGGAAATTCCCACTGTAAATTGTCATCATGCACTCTACAATGGACTATGCACAGTTGTTAACACCGTTTTCGAATTAACTCACTGAATTTCTATCTCACAGTACAATATTATCCATATAATTAAAGGATACAGTAACTTGTAATTTCAATGTTACATATTACGACTACGACCATTTCTATTGACTATTATTTACACATTTCTCATGTTAATTTTAATTACTAGTTTTACTAATGTCAATTAAATCTTGAGAGTTGAGGCATAGACACACATAAAATTATTAGTTACAATACAATTACAAGTAAAACAATCAAGTATTCACAGTAGTTATAAAATTACTAAATTACTTACGTCAAAAAATTACATGAATTAATTATTACGGGTATAATTAAAATGCGAATACACTGACTTAATAATAATAATACAAGTAATAAAATGCGTTAAATATAGGAAACAACCCAATATTACTACTCTAGTGACGGTTAAGCACAAATCATCGAAGATTTAAATGAATTTCTATTCTGTCGGTTGACATTGACATCCCTTTTTACCAAGGCTGTATCTACACTAGGACATCATAGGGACACGTACACCCTCAGAGATTTGGAAGGAAGGGGATTATTTATTGTGACAGAAGGTCTTAAATAAATAACTCTTTTTTGTGTGCCCCAGATGATCTGGGCCAGATCGATGGTAGTGCCCTCCCCAGATATCAATATTAGATACGTCCTTGCTTTCTACAGCATTCTTTCACCAAGGGCGTATCAAAATTAAAATACCATGGGGAAGTGCACCCCCAGATTCAAAAAGGGGTTATTTGTGTCCGAAGATCGTAATTAAGCTTTTTTGTGTGCCCCAGATCTATGGTGCCCTCCCCAGATTTTAATTTAAGATACGTCCTTGCTTTTTACAGCATTCTCTTCCCCCCACATCTACAAATACTACGGTTAGGTAACAATTGTTACAATTAAAGTACACAAAGTGCATCTCCCACTAGTATATCGTACACCTACGTTTACAATAGCTAATATAAAGTTATAGCTGGATAATTAAATTAAAAATAAGTAATAATATCAAAGGATAATAACAAATTGTCATTCATAATGATAGCAAATTAAATTAATGATGTTATAAATATATCTAGTTATAGTAGCACTCAAGTTTATAAGTCAAATCAATACGAATGAACAATCCAATATGAAATACATTGTTGCTATTGCTAATATTGCACTAGAGTAATTTGTTACATAATATCGAAACTTTATTCGTTTATAAGATATCTATTTACCACAATGTGTAATTAGTTAGTTAGGTACTTAACTAATAACTACTAATCGCTGCTATCAACAATAGGTTTGTAAACAACGTAAACACTATAATTGAATTATTACAATTATAATTATTTATAATTATTGCATTATCGTACTTACTAATATTATAAAGTGTAACAAAACGTATCATGATAAAAGTTAAGATCAAATATTAAAGGATTCAACTCAGCGTCAACGTTAACAACAGATTACACTGGAATCCAGTAAATAGATCAACCCATAGAGTTATAAAGCAGATCAGTCCTTTCGGTCAGATCGTCTTCGTTATTATTCATTTGTTACTAATAATATGATTCTTTCTTCACCGAAGAAAACAATAATTTTGTCCATTAACAAAATTGTAATGAGGGGGCTATTATTGTAAAATTGTAATGTCTTGTGTTTAACCATGTTTATTAAGTTTTCAAAAAATTCTAATGATTTTGACCAGTTTAATTTTCTGACATTTTCCATTAATAATTTTAGACTGAAATCAAATTTATAAATCAAATCAACCAAATAAATACAGAAAATTGTATTAAAAATTATTACTGTGGATATTTTTTTAAGCATTGAATTCAGATAATTCAGAACTCAAAAGAAGTCTTAAAGGGAATTTTGTGAAATTTGTATTGTATTAATTTTGTTAACGGAGAAAGTAAATATTTTTCATGGTTGCCTTTGTTTGGATTAATTTTGTATTGATGGTTTTGTAATTTAGTAATTGGGTTATTTTGTCTTGCTTGTGTATTGGTATCGTATCGTTCGTAAATCGCAATGGGTTTGTTTCTATAAGTCAGCTTTAATTGTTAAAAATTCCTGAGTATTTATTCGCCATTAGAGTCAAAGTGGGTTGGCCTTGTAGTTTTGATTGAGAGACAGAGAATTAGAGTCTTGAAGCTGACGAAGTAACTCTGTGGCACAAAGGCTAATGGCACGAGCCAAGTCTTCAGCACTCCATGGCTTCCCCAAAGGGGGGACATGAATAAATGCTGTTTTATCTTTGTTGATGCTCAACGATTTGTAATAAGTAAAGTCGCACAGATACCTTAAAACATTTTCACATGAATTACATAAAGTATATTATACCTACATACATGGATAAGGTCATGATTAAGGACAATGATTTATGAATGTACCTTCCGGGGTCGTAGGAAACCTCGGCATGAAATCCACAATTGATGGAGTTCACTTTAGTAGCCACATTTCTCATGTCAAATCCAGATTCAAGCATATCGCTGCCATCTCCGATACAAACATTTCCTGCGGGAATGCTGTCTGTGATATCAGGAGAGCAATAACCACAATTGTGTGCGTATTGCTCCACGATGATTGCTTTAGCTACTCCAGATACTCCGACGTGAATAACCAACTAGCAATAAAAGTATAAAAAACATGAAAAATTATGCATGATTTCGTTGTAGAAATTATTGAAAGTTAATTGTAGTTGTTGCAAGATTATTTGCTTACATCTGGTTGATGTTTTTCCCAAAGTTTTGGCACACCGTCGGCAACAATATTGTACACAACAGGTATTTCATAAGCAACAATTTTTATAGGCGTACTAGGGTTTATATTTGATGGCAGAGATATTCCAATTCTTTCTGGAATTAATCTCACTGCTTCCCAACTGGCGTTTACAACGTGATAATGAAATGGACCAAATCCAGTCAACAGGATATTTATGCCACCCTCAGAGTTTAAGTGCCCACTCTCTCGACGCTCCATATAGCGGGCAATATCTGTCGAATTTCAAAGAAACGAATTAAAATACTAAAATCGAATTAATCTGCTCCGAACATAATAATTGTATTTCATAAGGAATACCATACCTGGTAAACTGTCTTGTGCTTCCTCCCTCATCGTGATTCACTCTTAAATATAATGGTCGTTCCTACGTAAGCAAAATCAATTACTCGTTAAAAACTGGATTTTTTAAAACTATATACTTGTAAGAACTTGTCAAATCAAAAATAGACACAAAGGTCAATGGTCAACGAACCTTGTATGCAAATTGTAGAAGAATCTATGTGAATTGTGTCGTAGACAATTTTAGCTTTCCCAAGCTGCCAGTTTTTTAAGCGGACGTAGGTTTCCCAAAAAGGTTGTCATTAATTGTCAACAACAACCTGCCATGTATTTTGTGACGTGACCTATATAAAATGAAAGAATAAATTATAACAAGCACATTATATAGTTCTTATTTGTAAGAAACACGTTCATATTCTTCTTGTAATGGTGGATCTGACATATTTCAGTATAGAGGAATGGTACATACACGATAAAAAAAGTTAGGAGAGAAACTGCTCTTATTACTTTTGATTGACACACACTCCAATCCAAATCCCACTCCGGAGAATATAAGGAGACTTAAGTAATCACATCAAATTTACTATTTAATCGTAATCATAGAAGAAAGGCAAATAACTGACATGAATGAGAGTTAGCAATTTTTGTGACGACTACGCCTATTGACTATTGACAATCCCCACTTTACACGACTCACACAACAGTCAGTCAGTGCAAATCAATAATGATAATGAAGGCAACTCTGGTTGGGACAATTTGTTAATAAAAATTATTGACTTTCACCATTCCATTCACTCTAAAACATATTGAGGCCAAGTTTCTATGTCGTTCCTGTTCGCTAACACTTTTCCAATATTCTTACGCATTTTTATTTTACTAAATCACTTTTATGCAAAAAAAAGTCATATATAAAACATTGAAACTGGTACTATCTCTGTTCTGTAGCCATATCCATATAGAACATGGAAAAAGACAAAAGACAATAATAACAATGTAAGTCTAAGTAGGTAGGTAGGAGAGAGAGAGAGAGTAAAAGAGGAGGTGAGTATATCCTATTAAGTAACCCCTTTAGTATTCTTAACCCAAAACAATCTGCTGAGAATGAACATCAAAACAATAATAATCCTTTAAAACAACGTAATTATACTCCACGGATATTCCAATCAATAAATACAATGTGTAAAAATAGTCATTACGTTCAATGCAAAATTTTGCTTCTCGTACGTACAATTTCAGAATTTCCTTAAAGTATTCTTTCTGGTGTAGATTAATAATTATTTTTGTTTGTTTGTACTACTTTCGCTGCTGTGGCTGTGTTTATGTTCATATAAGTCACAGCTACAGTCTACTTCTTCAACACACACACAACTTAGCAGAGAACTTGTTTTCTTATACTTTTATACACCTTATTACGTACACAATACACAAAACACACATACAGTTACTTTTTGTACATAAGAATCAGCCAGAATCTCATCTGTCAACCATATGAACTACCCAACTACCTTTAAACCTTAAGCAGCTCAAAGTATGCTCTTTTACTGTGAACTTGTGTGTCTTCTGTGTGTATGTGTATAAAAGCACACTGCTGTTACAGCTTAGAGCTTTAGCTTTGCTTTGCTTTTGTAAAAAGCTCTTATACGCAAATCATGATTCCACTATACTATACGGTGGCATATCAATATCACACACTGAGTCTAGAAATAAAAACATCAGCTGTCGCTGTCTTCCATATCAACATTGAAGAACATAACCCTTTTTAACTACCCATCAGGCATTTTATTGACTTTTCAAGTATAGAAATCATTTTATACAAGAAGAGACAGTGACAATAATTATAAGAAAAACTTTAGAACTTTACTAAAATAGGGTCAGCTGCACATAGGGCTAAAAGGTCTAAGCTCTGCCATATGAATTAAGAGACTTAGATTAGATCTTATAGGCATAAATTCGCATATACACAGATCGAAATGTATATATAGCTAATATAACGCATATATTATAGGTATGCAATGTATATTATGTATCATGGTATATAGCTAATAAAATAATGTGCATTGAACCCCAAGTGAGAGTGAGAATAGCGAAGTACGGCCCTTGACACGTGCGCCAATCAAATCGCACAACAAGCAGCTGAGATGATAACAACACTGAACATAATACACGCAGAAACGCAACCCAAAATCATACTGTGCAATTTATAATCGATGTATTGCAATAACAATGTCAGTCAAAGGACGATAGCTTTGCAAAAATAATTAATTAATAAATACCAGGTTATCTTAATTCTACAATGTAATAAAATTACTTAATTCTGTTCTCATTTTACGTAAGCACCAAATGATTTGTCAATGTCAAGTTAATTTATTATGATCTTGTTTATAATAATTATTATTATCATTAAAACGTGGATGCGCCTATAATAAACTATGTGCGTATTTATAAAACATTTTGTAAATTGCATGAGTTATCTATCTACGTATTAGCAGAGTGATATATACAAATTATCATTGGTCATAGTCAGTCAAAAGTTAGGCAGATTGCACCGAACATGAAATAATATTACAATATTTTAGTACCCACCAAGGGCGTAACTGGAATTCTGAAATGGAGGCGACTCGTAAAGATTCGGGGGGGGGGGGGGGGGGG
>JABASD010002721.1:0-24451 GCA_019776165.1 Pogonognathellus flavescens
AGCAAAGTAAACTGGAGGCGAATTTTGGAAAAGCGCGGGGCGTGCTATAAGAACGAGCAAGGATTTCCATCCTGCTCACATGTGTGTTTTGTAGAAATCCAAATAAACATTATTATGCAGTTTTACGATGATATAGGAGTATGTCTCAGACTACTGCACTGGTTGTGCACTTTTTAGTTACTAATCTCCTTGAATTTGCCCATCTTGTTTTGCCTTGCTTTGTTTGATTGGATGTGTTACCAGAAAGTACACAGATACTCAAATACTAATGCCTTTCTATGTTCAATGTAATGAAAATGCACTATTAACATTGCGCTTGGGTGTAAATAGCTTGAAATTTTGAACTTACATATTATAAGCAGAGAAAACAAGCATTAAGGTAATATTCCAGTCTGAGCTTTGGCTGAGGTATTGGAATTGCAGGGCTTACAAAGCTTGGGTGATGTGTGTAAGGTTAAGAAGAAACTACATGACATCATATGACGTGACACAAGAAGATGGATGAGATGACCACACAATTTCTGATCAAATACTAACCATATCTCCCTCCTCCCCCGTTCAGTTTCATTTCTCCGATCATATTTTTTTTCGCCTTGTACTTGATCAGTTATACATAGTATAGCTTTGCATGTACACTGTAACAGTTTTACATATATAGATAGAATTCTCTTAATACAACTTATAAAATACAAACTAATATCATATGGAATACCTATAGTAAGAATTGCACATTGGGAATGCTATCCCTATGTAACGCTGTTTTGCTGAAGTAAAAGCGTAGATATAAATGTAGCTATACTTACAATCTAGATACCTAGATAAAATTTCATAGTACCTACGAAGTACCTACCACACTATCACCTACCCAAGAAAAGAACTGTTAATACTATAGCTTTCCAATTACTGACGGATTAAAGCTGCACTTCCAACAGTTACTTCGTGCGTGCGTTAATGTACTGTATAAATACTTCTAAACCTTTACTGTGCATTGTATTAATCCTGTTGGTTTGGGTTTTAAAAGTATTGTGTTACGCAACAGTGTACAAAGTTTACTCAGGTATAGACATATTATAGGTAAGTCAGTTTACTTAATACTGGGGTGGAAATGTGAATAATTGGCTGTTTTGTTTCTCTCTGGGCGCTTATAACTTTCCGTTACTTATACAAGTCTTTTTTAGATTGACAGTGTATTCCTTCAGTTTCTTTTTCTTAACTAACTCAAGAATTATTTTTAGCCTGTAACTAAAGACGGTAAGGTACTAATTGTAAGTACAAGAAGAAGATAACTGCGGTAAAAATACTTTTTACAACTCATGGTCTATAATAGAATAGAAGATTTTTTACTTGTGAAATACAATACTAGCAACTAACTTTCCAATGCTGCTGCTGACTGTGCTCGTTTCTAATGAACTAAAATCATTCTGATGTTTCTTCAGCGTTGCTCCCTTTGGCAATATTATTTTCTCTCTGACCAAACGATGTGGTATCGCTAACTGTGTTATTTGGATTAAGTTCCGAGTTGAACCATTGCATTGATCTTGGGGCTTCATTAAGCAACGGACTTATTGTTAGTTTCATCTCGTCTCTCCCACACACAGGTTTGTCTTACGTAGTACAGAAAACAATCGCTTTGAAACAATCGAAGCCGAACGCCACGGGGGACTGTTACAGTATCCCACACGTCTCACTAAACTCCAAAGGCAGGCAAACTCATCTATACAGACTAATCCTATTCCTAACTAATCAAACTTCAAACATCAAATAATTCTTAAATGTTAAATCTACATACATTCACACAGCTAGTACATACCTTAAAAACATGATGTAAAAATTGAAAATAAAATCTTTGATATTACTTCGATGAGATCCCAAAATTTTTAAGCTTCTCCTTTAATACTTCCATTGAAGGCTTAAACATGCTATTTGTAATTTGCAATCAAAACGTACCTAATTAATATCATGTACTGTGTGTGTGTAGTATTATATCTTAACTGCAACTTTTAAATCTTTTATCGTATCGTATCTGCATGTCTGCAGTTTGAATGTAAAGTGTTTTCAGAAAGAATGCAGAAAAACACGTAGGTACCTGAATAAAAACATGTGAAGCTGCAAAAGCGGATAGATAAGTGTAAAGACTTAATACTTACCTTGGAAATCCTTCGGATCATATAGGAAGTAGAAAGAATCAAACTTTCGCAACCAGGGCAAACTACTAAGCTCTGAAAAAGAAGGAAAAAGTCAAATAAAGTAAAATAAAGCGACAGAGAAGAGAAAGAGGCTTAGTCGCTCCAGAGAACTTGGTTCGTACAGAATACATACAATACGTACAACAGAACCAAAAGAAATTACTATTACTCTGCCATACTTTTGTGTGTTGTGTCTACACAAATATCTCTGCAGTACAATACTATTCCATGTCACATTATTGGAGGAAACAAGAATGACAAAATGACAATGCACAGAACATAATAACATACAGATATATTCTACATATCCTCCATCAACCTACGATTGTGCAATAAATAATATCTCTTCGACAAACTATGCCATATTTATATCAGCTAAAACATCTTACAGTAGACAGTTAATGTTTAGTCCTTTCCTCAATACGTTTATTTTACAGCGTAACTGTCTTATAACTTTTATTATGCTGTTAGAACCATGCTTACTGTTGCACTTGCTGAATTGACGTGTTTTTATTCTCATCTTTATTCAGTTGCACGTGTCTGTATATGTACCTACTATTTTATCATAAATCATTCTTAAAATGTTTTTATTTAGACATTTTGGTTTATACCGACGGAAGTAGTAGAGTAGTACACAATTAGGCCATCAATGCAATGCAATGTCCCTAAACATGATTTTATTTAGTCATTTTTAGGTCTCACCGCTTCAGATGAATCTTACGAGGCTATTTTTTATTTACGGATGAAAGTAATGCAATGCAATGTGATCGTCCTTAAGAATTATTATTACTTGCCACCGTAGAAATATAATATTGTAGTTGGTTTGGTTGAATTTATGACGAATAAAGCAAACTGAAGGGAAGCTTATTTAGAGCACACATGAAGCATAGAGTAAGTAAGGATATATGAAGTAAGTGGAGGAATGCGGTATATGGAGAGAGAGAAAAAGAAGTGCAAAAAGTAGTGTGAGGTGATGTACTGGAGGCGGATGCTCATCATTCGTCCCTTATTGAAGATTTCACCTCGTATATTTTCTGCTTCAATTGACTTTTGTACTTTATTCTCCTCTTCTTCTTCCACTGGCTCTATCTTCTCTTTTCTTACACCACATACATCATAAGAAGGAGAGAACCAGCAAGTGAAGCGACTCCACATCGAGTTTTGTTTCCTTGTTGTACTTGGCTAGGCTTTTGCCGTCTTCTCTTCCTGTCACTTTCCTCAATCTCGTTTCCGTAACAGAACACAAGTTACCTTTCTCAAGTTAACTCAACTTCTCTCTTTCCTCATGTCAATTCATCTATGGGCTAACATTTCATTTCATACTGCACCCCTATATAGAAATATATCATAACTACATGTACTTCTATATAATAAAATATATTTCTACGCTGTAAGTAATGCAATTGTACTTTTACGTACAACATCGTATGATATTACATTGGATTTCATGTCACTAGTGGATGACATCCTTTTCTATCAAATCATTAGTATTCTTTGTGAATGCACTGACGAGAAACTTTCTGTTGCTTCTTTGACTTACTTATTACATTTATAAAAAGTCTTTTCGCTTTCAGGTGGGAAATACTAATATGTACCTGTCCCAGTAGTTTTCTTCTCTCCCTACGCACGACTTTTGTCACACAAAAAGTTTTTCTGTATCTACAGTAGTCTCAGTGTAGCATTATGAATTTTGAAAACCATCACACAGCGAACAGTAATGGATCTACATTTAAATTGTGAACAATAACTACAAAATAATAATTTTTTTACACTATCACTTTTTGTTACAATGAAAACAGAATTATCTGAAGTTATAAAATGTTAGTTGTAGTTTCATTTGTAAAATATGGATCGTTTTTCTCCATGCACCTGGTTTCGTTACTTTATACATCCCTTTCTGTGTTTACCTTGTATAGTGACAATTTAGAAAATCGAAATCTACACAATGATAATAAATTAATCCGTGTGTTAGCTGGGTGGCAAGAAATGCGTCATGTTCATGTCTGCTACAAAGGCAAAGTGAGTTTTCTATATTTGTACTACACAAAGTACTATTTGGCAAATAACTAATCTCTTTAGTCTTTAGTTACATGCACCTCTATAAGTATATATTAGTATAGTAGCTCCTTGGTATATACCTAAGTGCATACCTACGTATAATATACCTATAAGTATATACCTAAGTCAGTATATTGAATATACACGTATACAACGTAGCTATATAAATGTGTTGATCTGCTGTTCTGTGGTCCTGGTCAGTGTCCCACTTAACGTAACAAAGATTCTATTCTACACTAAAGCCGAAGTGTCCAGTTCAATCTAAATCACAGGGACCTTGATTAGTTGCATGTACGCGGTTCTCTCAGGGTAATTGGAAATGGGACGCAAGGAGTCCACGCTGGAGAATGAAATGAACAGAAATGAAGAGCAGACAGGACAATGGGAGAGGAATACACAAATCATTAGGCAAAGGGAAGGAATGACTACTAAACTTACCTAACCTGACATTTCCTAGTACATACTATATACCCGTAAAATACTATTACCCCGATATAAATGTTCCTTCGTATACAATTCTCATACAACCACCTCCTTTATTTTGGAAAAATTGAAATCCTTACTTATATAAGCAGAATATACCTACTTCATTTGCTACACCTAAATCTACAGCATGAAGAGACTCTTACTGCTATTACATAGAAGTACCTACCTACTTGGCATTACTTGCATTTGTGTAAGTTAGCAAATGAATTGGACTTTGCTTTAGTAATATTATATGTAAGGCAGAATTAAGTAAGAGAGTCTTATATACTTCTTTTGCTTTCTGCTATAGTTATTGCTTACGGTCACACATTATACTATCCCCGGCAAGATTTAGTTCCAGACCTTCTTAATTAACTACTGCTTCGATTGGAACGCATGATGATTCCTTGTTATATCACTCTATATAATGCATACTTACATGCAGAGAGACATAGAAAATGCATTCGGCTCAAACGACGGGAAAGATACTAAACGTAAAGGTCTATCTTTTGCTTACTTGCACACAAGCCTTGCATAGCTGCTTCGGCTAAACTGTCTTTTATTAATTACTTATATATTCGACATCCCTTCCTGTTGTTAGTATCTTCGGCGCCTTGAGTAATGTAGAACCACAGGGTTGCACGCAAGACACTCCGCACCTCCGGTCCTTTTGCTGTGTACAATGGATGAATTCGGATTTTGCCAAATGTTGTGTGCTATGCTAAGATATAGTATCTATATTATTTGGCATTGTTCACAGATTAGCACCAGTAGAGTCTGAAGAAGGAAAATAGTCGAATGAATACTAGGAAGGAGTAGCTTAGCTGGAGTATTCTGATGTGCATCAGGAAGGGAATGATTGTCCATTAGGAAGAGTTAGGAGAGGGAGGAAAATTTCCTCTTTATTAAACTAAACCACGAGGATGAGAATGAGGAAGGAGATTACCACAATAAGAGTTCCAATCTCAATGCATTGCTTCATTTGCCCGTCCTGTATGCATTCTATGCTGCAAATATAACCGTAATAATATATTATAAGGTATTAGGTATTTCGGCTTCCTGTATAGTTAATACAACTTTTGCAGAATGCACTATACAAGATAATAAACTATGACAACATTGCAATGACTATACTTATACTATGCAATATAATATAATATGCTATAGTAGAATTACTAGAGCTGGTAAAAGGAGTTGTGACATTGTATGCATTGCTGCATTCATTCTTCTTCTGTCCCAGGCTGCATTTTACGTTTGTTGCCTTCCACACGCACAATAGAGAATCGCATTACGTCTTATCCGCTTGAATTACGTTTGGCTTGACCACTGCTAGTACCACTAGAAGGTTGTCACCACTAATAATATAAACCTATATGTCATTATTGTATGATTCCGTCTTATATACCATTTATTTACAAGAAGGGAAATACAGTATGTGGTCGTGTCGAAGGTTGACTTTCCGGGATTTTCTCAGATGCAGCCTATGGATTATTGTGTGATGATGTCTCACGTTGCATTGCACCACCCTTATGGGTAGCATTGCATAACCCATATAAATGAATTGCCGGTGTTTGTGTTAGCAAGACGAAAACAAGCATCAAGGCTATGATGTGAAAGTCTTTAGAGAAAAGGCTGCAAGTAAATACAACGTAACGTCCGTCTATGTGTAAACGTCAAATGTCAATTGTCATTGCCAATGCCAGGAACTCTGGTTACTTTTACTTTCTCACAGAGTCTTCTGGTTCTTGTTAATCTAATAAAGAATTCTGGGCTTTTCATTAGTAGCTGCATTCAACTTTTGCTAGTTGGGAATGTGAGATTGGATTTGCTTGGGCTTATTACTTATTGGCAAGAGGAAAAACCTGTGCATTGCGTGTACAAAAAACAAGAATGCGCTTTATCCGTGTAGAACTATACAGATGTAGTGGTGCAATCATGTATACGTCGATTTTACTTGATAACATCATGACACACAACAAGGAGAAGGATGAAGAGGGTGATTTCTCCAGTAACTACAAACTACACCCAAAACAATATTTCTTGCGGAGAGATTCTGATTCTTAGATAAGATTAATGCGGTAGGATTGTACAGCCAGTTAGTCGGTATTCCCTCTCCCAACGGTGTCAATCATTTTAATTAAGCATATCGCCATGATAAGTAAGACGGTTGTAAGTATGATGATGTCAAATTAATCTTGTCGGATCCAATAAATGATGTCATATGCTGCTGCTGATGTTATGAGATTCAATAATTGTTTCTGCCACAACACAATAAGCACAACAGTTGTACGCGTAATTAATTTTGTTCACTGTCAGTATGCAGGATATTTATTTCATAAATCATTCTTTTTCTTCTGTAAGGTAAAGTATTTATTTTTTATTTGTTAAAGGTATTTATGAGGTAATACAGTAATTGTATTCATGTTTAATTAGTACATGGAAATAAATGATTGTGTATTGTGTTGAAGGATTATTACAAAGAAATTATAATGTTATCATCATATAGGAATAGTCGTAATAATTAAGTTTAGCATTGTAATTTTAACTCAAAACTAAGATTTTTATACTGGTTCGTATGTTTTTAAGTAAGTAGTCTCTAGTAATTAGGTAGGTAAAGGTAGGTATCATTAAATAGTGTCTGATAGTGCCACATTCTTTTCAAAAGATTGTTTTTCTAAATAAATACGACAATGTTCTTGAGTTGAGTTCTGTTCTATGTAGAGTGTAAGAGCGGCCAACACTCATTTTAGTTTCTCTCTGAGGAATAATACTTCTTATATCATATTCATTGCTTCTTCAACACTTTTACCTTATAAATACTTGATTATTCATAGGTTTGTCTATATTATGACAGAAAATGGAAAATATGATCTAAGTAAACAACAATAGTAGTTACAAATTATTCTATTAAATTAATTCACTTAATGTAAACGCTAATAACGTATTATGCTATAAATAGCTAAGTATTGAAGACAAATTATTAACATAAATCTAACAATCTTCGTAAGAATGACATTTTTATCATTTTCAAAGCAAAAGTTAATAACGGTCTCTACTAGTTGGTACATCTGGAATAAATCATTTGTTATGTCTAAGTAAGTGGAGATTCCCTCTAGGAAGATACTTACAGTTTGTATTTTTGTATTATTTTGTTTCTGTTTTGTTGTTTCTTTCAATGCGTGTAATCTCTCCCTTCATATTTTTATTTTCTTTATTCATTAGTCTTATTTAAATGAAGCGTAGTCTATATACCTAATCCTTTAGATACTCTCACTGAGCCTTATTTTATGAATTAAACAAATAAAAATAAAAGTTATTCTTATTTCCTAATTCTACGTAACACAATCTATGACAATATTTCCAAATAAACGTACCGAACAATAACTACGAAGTTATTTTTTGGTTAACATCATACGTAACGATAAGTCTTCTGATTTCGTCGTAAATCGCCTTTTCTATATACGAATATACAATTATAGTATTTATATTTAATTCAGATTCATTCCCATTTTAAAGAGAAGCAAGTTGAGCTTGTTGAGAGCTTGTGTATGTGACGACGACGATGTGTGTGGACAGTGAAGTTTTAAGTGTAGTCTCATTCATTATAATAATTACATGAATAAAATGCACGTGCTACGAATACCCTGCTGTTTTGTTTACATATTATTCCTAGTGTGTGTGTGAATTATCGTGTTCTACAGATAGTGTGGTGGTTATTTTTAGTATTATTGGTGGTATTAGTATTTGCAAGTGCAATTTACATTTGAATCTTTCGATTTACCTACAAATTACTCATTAACTTACTTCTACATTATTCTAATGGCTGTGTGAGTGTTCTCGACGCTTCCATTTTAAATTCACACACACAAAACTGTCTGTATAATGACAGTCTTTATAATTACTTCACTTACTAATTTTTGGTAATAATGTTCATTCACTGTCTGTATAATAATAGTACTAAATATGTATGGACGTCATCAATCAAGCCAAGTATATATTCCCAAACAAGCAATAAACATCCTATATGAATTGATATCCTTAAATCGTACCAATAATAATCATAGACAGCTACAACACGAATAATACAGCTGAACATTCACATGAAACCTAATATAACGTAATAGACAATAATAACACACACTTTTGCATTTTATATTTATATAGCCTACTGATTCACACCATACATTGCAATTCTTGAGAAAATCGCTTTGTCAACTTTACACTTAAAGTCACTTAATCGTATTTTAGAATCTAAACGCTTAATTATATGTAAAGTATACACAGTATTTGGTTTCCAGCTGCACCTCTCCCTAAAATCTCTCACCCTTTCAACTTCATTCGCATCTTGTACAGTTTATCTTTACATAATATTTTAATTGCATTACTTTCCTTATGACATACTGGCTTAGATACATAATATTATTATACAATACACTTTTATTCTGTAAAAATGACGTCTGCTATATGTATACCTTTCTTTACTGGTCAAAATTCAACAACCGATTTTAAATTTTGCCTTCATCTTACATAATATAGATTCTGAAATTGGATTTGTATGCTTTCTGATTCCCCAAGCAAGGAAAAACAGATTTATATACAAAGAAGGGCGGTGCATAGAAGTAAATAGAAAGAAAGCGTGTGATGTTGTACAAAGACCAATATGCGGTTTTTGTATCGTTGTGTTGCACACCTTCCCTGTGTTGTGTGTGTATTATTATATTTGAGGACAGAACATTAAAGATGCATTTAAAGCGGAAAGCAAAACACAGATGGGAATAAATTTATTTCTCACGGATGCCACAGGCAATACTCACTTACTTAGCTATGCATAATACAACATTTGATTCCGATGTGGGCTAATGTTGTTATTTATATGCTAATTTATGTATGTTTGCATGTACCTGACCTGACTGCTTTCTCCGCGATTAACTTAACACTTCCACCACACCGTTCACAATCTCACTGTCTCTATTTACCCAATATAAACCTACACATAATATTTACAGTCCACCTAACCAAAAAGCTATACACATTATGCACTCATACAATACACATGTACATGCAGACACTCAGTTCTTCCTATTTCCACTACTAAAACCCGAGTTTTAGTCAGTTTGTCTTATTTACTACACGTATTTACATACGTTCGAATATTATGCTCAATGCATAATAATCCCTGTAAAGTTAACCGTTGTTGCAATGATATTATTATCTAGAGGACATTTCATTAATTCCACACGTAACGTATGCTTTCCCTTAAATTCACACATTCCACTCTACACTAGAGAATGTAATTATACATATTATTATAGTATAAGTAGGTATCTGTATTTTCACTTTGATGCTCTTCTCGTGATAAGAACCTCGTTATTATTACTCTAAATGCACAACGCATGTATTATGGAACATCATTTAAACCTAAACCTCAACGCGATGTGATTTCTCTGAATTGAGGATACTTAAACGAACTGCGGAGTACTAGTGCCTATATAGTAGTGATACGTAATGTTGTAATTTCAACACGATCGAATCAATTACATACACCTGTTATAGTTAGAACATACATTAAATATTAAATGTTATGTTCTAGTCTTCTTAAGACGTCGAGAGACATGCCTTATGTATGTAAAAGGTGGGTAATAGTAACACAAGGGTGATAGAAAGCATACAGATAGAAGAGAGATGATATATCTTAAGCAGGAAATTTAATATAATAAATCAACTTTTATGGTCAATCTCAATTCTTTGTTTCCAAAATTAAGAGTAACGCATTTACATGCAGTAAACTGATATACGTATTCAGGTTATTCCATCTTTTTTTAGAGCAAAAGAAGAAAATAATATAGTTTTACTAATATCCATTTTTTTACAGGCTTTGCTTACATTTATATACTTTACAATAAATGAAAGCCACTGGATCTACTACAATTTTGTCATTTCCAAAAAAAGAATTCAAAATGATTTCAATAAAAGGAATCATAATGAATGCATAAAAAATGCAATTGTTTTTGTGTCTATCATATCAAATAATAATTGTTCACAAATATTGGCAAGAAAGTTGTTTCTTTATGTTATTTCTTCCAAGAACTTGAGAAAACATCAAAAAATGATTTTCTCAATTAATTATCATAACCTCCTTAAGTAATTAGCTTTATGTATGCAAGTATCACTCTGAGTACTGCTTGCATTTTCCAACCTACCTAATACTTTCGCATAGCCTTTAATAATTTCTATTGGTACCACGTACATATTTTTATGTACAGTTAATAAATTGTATTTCGGATGTAGCAATCATTATTTTTTCGACGATTACGAGACATATAATTGAGCACATTACGCTTATAACTAATTCACATATACAATCATACGAAAAAGTGCAGTGAAACATAAATTAAACCATACAAGGGATTGTATTGGGATTGCGATTGCATTTACTAATATATACCTACCTAGCAGTAGTGTATAGTAATATCCAATATTTAGGGCATTCACTTCCACCCTAATTTTACTTGTAGCGTTGGACACGTATAGTATAGTAGTATATCTATTTAGTATAGTAATAAAACATCTGCCTGCACGATTGTGTATGTATTTGTTGTACAGTCGAATAATTCCTATGAGTTAAAAACGTATGAGACCTTTAAAGAACTTTCATCGTGTACCATGTACCTTTCTCGTCGTGTATTTCCTCCTGAGCACGCGAACAACCTTGGTCGTTGTTTCATTTCCTTGTTTCCGATTTGTCACTTTCTTTACTTCCGGTCCAGTGAGACGTCACAAATGAGCAGTGTCAGCGTCTGTTACATTCACGCTTTCATAAAGAACTGTGGAGAACAGACGACTCTATTTATGCCTTGCTATGTCTTCTTTTCCTATTTCTACCACTACTGCTGCCGCTGCTGCTGCTACGCGATTTGATTTCCGAGTGAAATGTAAATATATATAGACTTAGAGTTTATATATACACTGTATACAATATATGTAGTACACTATACACACACAAGACACGACAACGACCGTAATGAATGTGGAAACAAAATACACTTGACAAGACAGTAATGTGTGGCTTCAACAAAATAAAAAATTCACTTAATTCACTAGAGGAGTGCGTAGTTCCCTCGTTTCCTTCTATAGGTCTACAGTTTTCATTTTATATTTATACATAGATCCAGAAACAATTTTTTGTCTCCAGTACTTTTGTAGTTTATATGGAATATATGTATTCGGTTAACTTCTTCAGTCCCATTCACTCATGGTAGATTTTTGTTTGTGTTGTTTATGTTCAATGTATAGGAGTTTATATTATGTTATATTTTATACTTTACTTTTGTCAAGTTTCACCATTGTGTGGTATAGAAAACATGTTTCAGTTGTATCAACGTCAAGACTAGGGATGTAGTTAATAGAAGTAGCTTATTCCCATCTGATACCAATAACTTCTCGGTTGAGCTTGCTGTAAACAAAAATAATCATTAATTAGTACTTTTCATTACCTTTCAATTTACAACAGCTAAAAACTGCTTATTTTGTAAGTAAACTGGAAATATGTTTGTATTTAAAAAAGGGTAATTGTTGTAACTTTGTTAACTAATTTGTTCTCTAAAAATCTTGTTGCATACTGTAATTTAGGGGTTAGTCACCTAAGCTATTTGCTTAAACAAATATTTCCTACCATATCCATGATCTAATTTAAGTGAGGCAAAAGCCAGTTTGTAATATTGCGGCTCAATTTATTATTCTAACGACTATACAATCAGTAGGTGTAAGCCCTTTCCGCTAATTTCCCATTAATATATGACTCGGGTATATACTAATATTTGTTTATAAAGTAATATTTTTATATACTAATATTTAATTATGCAGTAATATTTATTTCGAGCAAAAAAATAGTTGGATATTATGTTAATTCGGTCCATCTTACACATAAAGTATATACTATGGCGGATGCAGATGTGTTCACTGTTCACGTAGCATATAATTGCAATTAGACAACATTACGCAAAATAATGATAATATAAATATATTTGTACGATCCTCCGAAGATCTTTCTCATAATAGGTTTAAGGCCACGTAGGTCACTTAAGTACACTGCCTTTCGATCACGTTTCAATAAATAATAGTCAAAATGATAACATTAACAATGAAAACTATACAGATATGTTGATCATATGTGGAATTAATATACGAGCATCGCGTTAACTATGGTGTGTAGGTATAAACACTTTATGAATTATGGTGGCATACATGCTGTTTTTCGTTATATTGACTGATTCATCGATTATACATCGTATGGGGTTCACTTATATTTTCTAACGTTATTAGTTGTTTAGTATACATCTTGTAGGTACATTTCATATAAAAAAGGTTACATATCAATGTAATGTGTATAGTATTAACTGAGTCCACTGTATTATGTGTATATGTATTCTATTTTCGGCAGAAAATTGTTCATTGTGTCGAAAAAGCAATTTGAAACTTGATCTAACACGAGCTGCCCTTTGCTCTCATTTTTGTCCTCATGTTACCATTTAGTAGCCATGTCACAAAAAAAGTGATTCATTCTGCTTCTACACTAGACTGCTTCTACACTAGACTGCCTAACATTGAATATTTACCATACCCAATATTCCTTTCACTAACACAAAATACAGATGACTAACACAATGTAAAGAACCAAAAACTACCTACATCAATCATAAAATCACAATATTAATAAGTTCACAATTTTTTAGCATTGCCATTTAACACGTGCGTGCTTTATTAACTAAATTATTGTCTTTCTTGAAATTGTACGTAGTAAAAGGATAATTTTGCTGATCTAATTCATAATAAATAATTATAGTTTTGTAATATTATTAGCTCCTTCTATTCCTCATCCAACACCGCAGTCTGCATATCTACATTTTCAGTTAGTAAATTCTACACAGAGGAATATGTTAACAAATTCTAAGACGCTACATGAGAAACAAAGTTGAAGTGATAAAAGAGAAATGAAAGAAAAGAGACAAGAGCTAAGATAATGATCATAGTGCTACTGGTATTGTACCACACATCACACAAGACAAATTATACATCTGAAACGATACATATCGTAGAGTCATCTAAATTTACACACAAAGACATCGTTTAGCACACATTCACTTAAGCCCAAACCACCGACTAAATAAATGTGAGATAGAGAAGATGATATTAAATGTCAGTAGATATAGGTCGCACTGATTTGATGGGAAAAGTAAGTAAGTAAAATAAAGTGAGCCTTTACTAGTTTCTATTTCCTTCAACAGAGATACTCCGAAAGCCACAGTTGTATGTAGCCTCGTGTTGTATATGTACATTATCTATATACGAACTGCGTACGAGGTGATGAAACGACATGAGAAGCTCCGTTGAGTTTACCCGGATTCGATTGGGATTTACTATTACAAATACACCACACTGATATATCTTCAATACTAATAAAACTGTAACACAGCTCTAGATGTACTGTACGTACCTAAAGAGTTATTAACTGACTGAAATATTATATGAGCCTTACATTATACAATGTGTATACAAATCATAGCATTATACCTACACGTTATTAGTAAGTGTACAGTAGTATACCGCGAGTTTATACTTCCGTTATAATGTTCGCTACATTTTCTGATAGACTGCGAGTAAGTAAGAATCAGCAGTTACATTTAGCTACTTAAATTCGCAGTCATTCACTTACATATAAAACGGTAGCTAACAACTTCCCTTTTGTGAAACACACACACACTACTACTGCTGGTAGCAGTAGTCAACCACACCAAAGGCGTAAGTGTGAAACGTGAAAGGTTTTCTTATAGTAAACCTAGTCAAAGTTCTTTCACACAGGCAGGAGTTGTATATCAACCGTGATTGTGCTTGGTATATTATGGTGTTGTTAGTTTGTGGCTTTGTATAAAGCGTGTGTGTTTAACAGTGTTACAGATATAAAGTGTTGGAAGCTAAAAAAGGTATACTACTACACACGGATTTTCATAAGATAGTTAAATATGGGTATATAAGGGAGAAACATGTGTATGTATGTCGAGGTAGAGTTAATATAGCGGTAAAGACGTAAAGGTTTGTAGGAACGGGGAAGTAAGTACGAGGTGAAAGGATGATTAATGACTGGCGACTTACATGGGCTGTTACCTCCAAGCCATTCTGGCTGTTCACCTTTCGCCGACGATTTCGTCGATCGCTGCTCTGCTTTGTCCAGTGTGTTCACACTGGATTGATACCCCGACCCTGGTGAATAGCAAAGGAAAGCAACCGAGTCAACTATCACATTTTCTCTCACTTCTGCCAAGTCTTTCACCACATCAAATAATACTATCTCCACTAAATACTATAGCGGGGTGTCTATAATTTAATCCGACGCTTCACATACATCGACTCTACGTGTGTAGCGAGCAAGAGCTGGTACTACACCTTATAAATACAAATAGATCCTACATAGCTAAATACGTCGAGTATGTTAAGTATTCACGATTGCGGTATTGAAAAACACCATAGCTTTACACCGCTACTAATCTACTCTCTGCTTTTACTCTACTTCTCAGCTTGTAAAATTTATATCATTACAAAATCGTCGACCATGTCAGAAATTCAGGTTTACGATTTAGTACTGCTGCTCCTGGGATTTTCTAGGAACACCAGGCACTTATCAGAAAAATCTCATTTGTAATAAAGTTGGGAAATAAATTGAAATCATTTAAATGCGCACAAATAAAACGAGGAATTTAGAAACGAATCTTTTATGAAGTCTAAGGAAACTTGAAGAGGGTATAGGGATACCTTGAATAGGCATACCTAATATATAATACCTATTTGCCGTAATGTGGAAAACATTACAGCAAAAGTCATTTTTTGTATTATGCTTGTTCCAATCGTTGATCAACTAATTATACATTTCTGGCATTTTTTCAATTAGATACAAATATATTTACAGATATACTGAATTACTATAAATATGTTGGAAGAATAATTAAAGTAAAGTAGTAAAACGTAAAACAGTAAATAGGCGAGTTTATCGCATGAATATTAGGACAGAGTGTACTATAAACAACGAAATGAGCAGGTCGGGATAAGTTATGAGGAAACTGGTGCGAATTTGTGGTTTGTCATCCAATTAAATGGCAAATAACAAGTTAACCATCTGGTTCCTCTCGTTTCCAATTGAAATAGTAAGTGGGATTACAATGAGATTCGCAGCGCAAAGTCACTATCGTATATAGTCGAGCTGGAACCGTATAGCCATTAACGGTTGTATTTATTACACAAAATACGAATTTATATATACATGCAATGCCTACCTACTATACTAAGAAATCAATATGTCGGAACTGTAGAGGAAGCAGAATTTCTCAATTTCTGTAGTTTCTGCGTTAATTTAATTGAAGTACAATACAAGAGCCACATACATGTCATCCTACAAAGAATAAACAAGTCTGTGTGTTTCTCCTTTCATTGTTATCATTATTTAAATCCGCCTATAGAAGAGTAAGTGAAACTTTTAAAGTTTGAAACATTCTTCTTCTACTACTGCAGAATTCACTACTCATTAAATAGTTTAGATTTTTCCAGTGAAAGCTTCGATTTCACTTTATTCTTCATACGAGAGTTATTATTTCCTTGTGTATGCCTCTCTCTCTCTCTCTGTCTATTATAGTACACTCTCGTCTTTTCACGTTCTTTATGTGAATCCATAGCCTTAAGAGAGAGAGAGAAGACGAGAGGGGAGTTTTGATCAAATCAACGTACTTATATTTTCTTTTGTCATATCATGCGACTGTTTTTCTGACATAGAAATAGAAGATCAGAGAGAGAGAGAAGAAAAGAAACAGAAAAGAAAAGACATCAGTAGTGAAAAGGCAAAAAGAGAAAAGACGAGAATCATAAGGCGACTTTAGTTTAGTTTGCTTAGGCTTTCTTACTTGTATAAAGTATAAAGTTAAAGAGTACACATACACAAAGATACTAACTCTACGACTTCTACTACTTACCACTATTTTCCTACACATAACCAGACCACACATTTCTGTTCGTATAAAGTATAAACTTAACTTATTGTTGGGAGTGACGGTTTCATAAGAAGTATTTTCTTACCTTTTTCACCAACGCCAACTGCTAACGAGCTCGGGTCTCGGCTAGACAAGTTATCAGTCCTGTCTCTTTGATCTACTGTAATATGAACAGAAAAAGAAAATTCGGCTTTATATTCAATGTGAATGAGCATCACAATCATCATACTACTATTACCATTATCCCACCTAAAACCCACACCGCTACCAACACACACACAGCTCTTCACTATACTTACTCTTTCTTTTCTTTAGCCACACTCACAAATACATAAAGACGAAAACATTCAATACGCTCTGTATCTCTCGCGGTGTGTGTGGTGCTGTTTTTAAGTAAAGGGACTGAATGACTTGGCTTTAGCTTTAGTTACTTGTTCTTATGTTTCCCATTGAATTGATGAGAAATTCGGCAATTATTTCTAGATCTTATCTGTCGTCATCAATTTTTAATGTCCTTAATTCTACTCGTCGAAGAAAATTTCTTTGTAATATGCTGAATCGTTCTCATCTATTAAATATGTATAATTTAATGCACTCACCGCCTTTGTGCTTTCTATGCGCAGCTTTGGTTGTTGTTGTAGGTGCGGCTGTCGTCGTTGGTGGAGTCGACTCTGAAAAGTAAAAAATCAGTAAAAATATGCAATTTCCACATAAAAACACAATTTGCCTATGCTAAAATCTATAATCGTTTACTTCGCAATAACATCAAATCGTATTACCGTGGAAAATCTACAAATATGTAATGTTGAGAGAATTTTTTTCGTATTAAATATTTATTAACGGCTGCAAGTTGTAAGATTTTTATAGTCAGAAACATAGCATCTACAAATTACTATTGTTAAGACCATTTTATTTCATAGTAAATATTTATTAGCAGTTGCAAATTAAAAGAGTATTGTTTCTCAAAATTAGTTGGGTAATAAGCTGAGGTAATGTGTGTGTTTAGCTATAGGTATGCATGTAGTCGTCATACCTATGTATACTGAGAAAGGAAATGATAAAAGTGAGAGTAATATCCGTTGAGATGGTATTTCTGGAATAAGCGGACAGAGATTCAGGATGAGAAAATGCATTTGACATAACATACCGTAAAGCCGAATGCCTCCATCAGTTTCCCCGCGTGGATTTTTGGCGACACACTTGTAACTGCCAAAGTCTTTTTCTGTGATATCTCTAATTGTCAGTTTCATATGAGTTTTGTATGACGGGACGCCCACAGAGTCTTCCGTTTTGTATTTTGCACTGTCGTGGATCATATGTCCATCGTCTCTTGTCCAGTAATTGAGGGAGGCGGGATGAGCCTCCGAGGTACATTCCAGTGTCACACTGAAACCGATCGGAACTCCAACCAGCTGGTGGGGGATCCAAAGCATCGGTGGAACTGACGTGACAAAACATTCATAAATCTAAATCAGACTTCTTTTCCTATTTATATATAGGCATTACGTAATAATACTTTAACACAATATCTGTAAATATTGTTACTCTTATTGCAGTCTTACTGCTGTATTTCTTCGTTCATCTGCAACAATCCCATACCTAGGCATTTGTTTTGATTTTTCTATTTTTTATTTGCTTTTCTACTTATATCAAATTCTCATCTATGCACACGTACGTTTATATAATAGAATATTTTCTATTGCTATAGCCATCTCATCCGTTTATCTTACACAATTCACTCACATACTTTCTGTTTGGCACATCTGTACTCTGCAAATTCCATGTCATGAGGAGAAAAGAAGGAAAAGAAATCCCAAGTCAATCCTATCACATCTTTCCCCAGCAGGAGGTATAAATATCTATCGTTATTCTCTCACACTCTGCTTTCGTATTTCTCGACTTTTTGTCTCCAGCTACGTTTTGACTTTTCCGCTGATAAGAAACTCATGTAGAAACTTTGCAAAATGTGATCTACTCTATGTATATATCTATAATAGGTTCACATTGTAGAACAGAATTGTTTTTCGTTTATTTCCCATGTATATAGTATGTAAGTATATATAGTAACACACACACGTCAACAATGCTACTGCTACGCACACTTTATCAAATAAAAGGAGAAGCCTCGTACACAGAGAGAAAGACACACAAGGTTTCCATGTTGGAGCTGTTGTAAGTGTGTCGTGCATTTGAAGTGAAGCGAAATTGAAATTGTTTTCTCTACTATTAAAATAATATCCTTGTGTCATTTGCAAAAACTCTTATAATAAAAATTACTTTAGCTTGACGCGACAAAAATTACATTCTAACACCTTGACAATTGACGTTTACCCAATAAAACGACATTTCATTGCATTTCTGTAGGAAGTAGTCGCAGGAGCATCGAGTCATTTTATTTCTCCAAATGTGTATATAGATACATTCTACATACGTCAATAGAGCTACACATAAAACTCAATAATATAAATAAATGGTATGTACCATGCGAGGAAAAGCAGGGAATTTCCTGAAAAGTTGCAAAATGTCCGTCGTCTCTTGAATCGGAAGAGACTTTCTTACAAAAGTTCCGTCTGTCTGTATTTTGTATTGTTAGTTTGCTCGCAGCTATGCCATTCGGGTGCTTTGCTCCTGTCATAGCCTCCTTTCTAATGGTGAACGACTTTCTGTGTGCCAATGATGATAGCTAATGTTGTATGGAGAAAATGTAACACTATACAATACACATACCTACTTACATATATGTATTGGCATGCAATGCATTCCTACACAATTCCTATATACATATATACTTACATAAAGATACCTTGTGTCAAAATCTATATACACAATACACACTATGTAAGACATGTTTTCTCTTTTTATCTCTGCTGCGAAACAGTTTTCGCTTCTCAAATCGCCCATGTCTTCAATGACGACGACGATTTGAGCTAAGTTTGCTTTCGATACGATACGGATGTGATAAGACATCTTAAATGTGGCACTCAAAGCGCAAAAATAAATGCCACACAGTCAAGAAAGAAAGTCTAACACATACAACCATTGCATTATTGTTGTACGTATCTATACATGTGCTACTGTATGTTATTCCTCACCATTACTATAACTATATCACCCTACACAAATACTACTACAAAGGGGTAGTGGTTGAAGTATAGAAGTAATAATAACACAAAAGACAAACTGAAAAGAACAAAACACATCTTCAACCATAACTGTGTCTACTATAACTATTGCACTTTAACTGTTTCCTTACATATACATATAGATACTACATACATATAGGTAATAGTAATATGGAATGACTGAATGACAAGAAACATTGAATTACATTGCATTCAATCGCATACAAGTATTTTATACCATTACTTCTGTGCATAGGTACAACTTCTACTGTTCTATTATTGGATTGCCGATTACGTTCCATCCGCTCACAATCGACTTCAGCCAAGACAGTTGTAGTAGTCAAGTCGCCGTGGTTTATATCCTTTCTGCCATTCTATTCCACTATTTCCACTTTTACATACGCTACAATACAATGCTCCACATACACAGATGTCAATATATTTAACGAAAATATTTTTTTGTGACGTATGTAACAGAAAATAACCACTGGGTCAATTTGTACACTTACAAAATATTCGCTACCAAAATTTGTCTCAGTAGATCAAACAGTGATAAAGTGATCAGCAATTTACAGCTAGGGTCAGTTTCGAACAGTCTTCATGATCTCATTTAATTGATAATAATAATTATAAGGTGTGCCTACTGATTATTTTTATTTACACAATGTTAGTTTTGTGATGCTAAAATATAGGCATATATTTTCCATTGCTATAAGCTGCTGCAGTACAAACACTAGTATAAAACTTACAAGACACATAATATGCTTTGTCATGCATTCTTTAGGAGTTTTGAGTTTTCTGAAGGGCTCACACACACAAAAATTGTGCAAAATTGGGGGGATGAAATACTTGAAATAATAAATGCTGAAAGATTATGGCAAAATCTATAAAAATTCGAAATAGGTATATACAGATTGCATTGACTTGCATTTCGGTATTGTAATGTGTTGGAAAGGTTTCCGTTAATTTTTCACCTCAAAAGGGTCAATACATTTAAGAGGATGTAAGTAAAAGTAAAGTATCGGGAAAAACTTGGCTTAGCGTCCAAAAACCATGAGATTTCAACGAAAGAAACTGAATGAGGAGCAAATCTTAATCTAAATCTCAATCTGAGCATGGATGGCTTTTCTTCTTTAGTACTACCATTCGTATGTATACAGCACTAGTCCCACATAGTAGTACAATTCTCTGAACTAGAATTCTATAGAAGCGAATCGTCAACGCATAACCAACAAACATATATCCGTGAGAGAGTTAAAGGATAATTTCAAAAGTCGTCTACTAGGATCCTCTTAACATTTCTTGTACCACATTCCATTTATATCCATACTACGTCTTCTCCCACTTTCCGTCCGTAAATACTACCTACATTTTTATAATACCTACACAGTCTACACCTTTATAATGTAAGTAACAGTAAACCTTACACCAATGCAATACCACACCTTACATACATTCAGTAGCTATGTGTAAAGGATAGGGAATACTAGTGGTAAAGCAATAATGGTAGTAGAACCATTGTATTGGTCTTCGGAATGGTTTTGGTGAGTTGTAGTGGTAGTCGACGGGTATAGTTCCACTTGAGCCCATCAAGTGGTCATCTGCCAACAATAGAAAGTTTGGCACTGACATATGAGACTCCGATTGGAATCTCCATCTTTAAAATATCTTCTCTCTCTTTCTCTCGTTGAGTCCCTGCAGTCTGGTAGTGTTATATTACAACGTAACATATATCCGTCCAATCTAATCCACTTCTTTCTCCACTCCCGCAGAAAAACCGAAATCGACTTTAGTCAAGGTATTCACTTTCTCCCTCTGTACAGCTTAACCCTTTGCTCTCTTACTACAATTCCCATTCTATTTTCTCGAAATTTTTTCTAACATTCTTATATCCACTACAGCCCAATTGCCAATATCAATTCAATCAATACATACTACTTGGCACTGGCTGGCAAGACCTGGATTTTACTAGACTAGACTTAACAGTTCAGACTTGAGACACTTCGTTCAGTCTGAATTTCTTCCTGCTACTACTACTACTGCTATATATATTTAGATACACCTTATGTAAGTTGTAAAGCTCCTTGCTACGTGTGTGGTCTACATTGTCCTGTGTCCTTCTTTCACTCCTCATTCCACTACTACTCCAGTAGTTCTGAATTGTGAAGGTAAAGGCATTGAATTCTTCAATAGTATAACCCTTTTACACACATACGCTCACTCACCCAATTCCATCTACATGTATAATGAAACGAGATTGAAATTTCATTATTTAAATTCAATTCTTAGCAAATGGCAGAAAAATCAATGCTGTGTGAGAGCGTGAGAAAATCTACAGAGATCTTTTTAACTCGTGTGTGTGTAGAAATGTGCGTTAAGAACTACTCGTTCAAATCTGTCCATACATTATGACGTTTTCAAGGATCACTTAGAATAACATCTGTTGTGTAAAGTTGCACAGGGTGTATAATGGATCTGTCGGGAAATAATTTTGCTTTAGGTGAAGCGGATGAGAGTGAGAGAGACAATGATTGTAATTTTGAGAAATGAAAAGAAATGGAACAAAGAAAGCATCCATGAAGTTAATCTAATGCAATTAGTAGGTGATTATGCATTCAGTAAGACCCTCTACTCCAATTAATGAGTCAAACACTAGAAGTCGTAAGCTGAAGTAGAAAAGCTCCAAAAAAAGAAAGAAAGAACGAACGATGCACTCCAGAGATTTAATTCTATTGCCAACTCCCTTGTATCATCATTCACCGCTCTAGACTCTCTCATTATCGTTTACTAATAGTTTCCTTCGCTTTCCACTCTTATAATTCTCCCAACCCAAGTCACTATTCGTTTACAGCTGAAGTAGGCAGGAAATCAGGCAAAGTTTTCAGAAACGAAGGAAGAATATACTATTACATGAATGAAATCTTCTTCGTTGCAGTATTATTACTAAGGTATTTGAACTCTAAGGTATAATATGAAAATGGAGGTTGAAAAACTGCATTTTCCTAGTAATTTCTTCTATTTGTAGGCGTTTCAGGACACGGCACCTCTAAATTTGTTCTAAGACCTTAGTGAAATATTGCAATGAAGTATTAGCTCTGGCTTCAACATCTTTAGAATCATAAGTATAACTTAAAATTAGTATTAACTACGTTTTGTTTGCAAGCATCACCTATTCTGAATATTAAAATAAAAAAGACAATGCCTACAGGTATAAGGTGAAAGATATTTTCTTGAAGGTGTGTATGTGAGAACTTATTTATGGTGCAAGTGTGTAGGATATACAGATAGTAACAACAACAAAAGTCATTAAGCTAAGTTTCGCAAACAAGAAATGAAAACTGTCTAGTTGTATTACAGTAGTAGATCTATAGCAATGCTTACTAGATATATGTGTAAGGTATTTATCTATATAAAGGGTGGAACAATAATCCAGCTTTTATCTGTATATGCATATAGCATATAAATCTATAGCCTGATATGAATATTATATACAATATAGAGCTATATGTATATAAAAGGTCTATCTTTAATCCAATTTGATGCATTCGAATGAAATAAACTAAAATGAATAAGTTAGGTTGCAAGGGGCAAGGACAGATTTACAGTGCATTTACATGATTAAAATTACTTGGAGAAAGTCAGCTCGAAGAAGAGGAAAAGGAACGGTCCATGTTCTTCCGTTTGGCTGACTTGAATTCACTCACGTTAAGAATTACTTTTGCTGCCTCCGTATAGGATAACCTATTCAGTCTTCTGGGGAGATACACGAAGACTTACAACTCCTAATGTTATTGTAGACGATTCAAGACCAAGCACCTTAACTGCTGACTTGCTTTACCTTAACTCTTCCTAATGCTTTACTCACACTCCCAGCCTACCTCCAATTCTGTCTATTGGAAAGGGTTAAAATCATTACTATGCATTTATGTAGACTATGCAAACTGTTTTCGAATATCTCAGAACGAACCAAGTAGTTTTCTGTTTTTAGGCGGTAGCTACATATATATGAGATTCTGCAATATCTGTAGTAGGAAGTACATCAATATAAAGGTAAGAAATTCAAATTGAACTTGCAATGTTGGTATGCGACTTTTCGCCTCTCTCTTTCTCTCTTTACAGAGTTGATTTACTATTCGTACCTTTACTATTTACGTACCTGCTGAAAAGACTATTGATTCATTCAAATATCCTTAGTACAGTACATCACATTCTCCAATACTGCTGCATACAACTGTAAAAGTTTAATGCAGCAAAACTCCTTAGTTTGGCACAGTACTTGAATTGATGGGAATTTTGAGCAATTTATAAAAATATTTACCAAATCTTAATTTTTCCTTTTTATAAGTACATCAATTATTAGATAAATGCGCTACGCTAATGGACAAATACTGAAATTTTAAATTCATTTTAATTAATGCAATTTTACAATTTGTTGCCTTCTATTTATTATCTGGTGGCTACTAAGAATCAAGGTTCCATTTCTTCCGGATGAAATTAAATGTGTCAATTTTATCCATCCAGTGGATGAAATGGACGAAATGGATGAAATTATTGGATAACCGGCAAAATTCAAAATTTCAACTATGCA
>JABASD010002722.1:0-24447 GCA_019776165.1 Pogonognathellus flavescens
GGTATGTCACAATTGCACCACGATAACTCTCATGACTTATAACTTATAAATTATGACTTATGTAGCTATAAGTTATAAGTCATAATTTTTCATTTATAAGTTCGTGCCAACGATATCACTCTACTAGAAGCAATATGGGATAATGGCTAGCATTAAAAAATAAATTAAAGCCATAAATACTTGAATCTTAAGTAAATACAAGGAATTCGTTCCAGTTTAAGAACTCGAGGAAGATGAAAAATAAATGTCTGTTCTCACCACCGGGTATTGCCCAATCTCCTGTATCTCGCCGTTGTATTCCGATGAATTGTAGATAAGGTTGACATGAACTGTCTTTGATAGCCACCCCAGCTTCTTTTTTCCATCTGTGTAACCAAAATAGCCAAATTAAATTACTATACGTAATTCGTATATTAATTTTATCGTAATAAATAAATAATACGTACTAGACCCATATTTCACAATTCTATCACAATATTAGAAAACGACCATCAAATGACATACCTAGTAACAATTGGATCACATGCATGGTTAGGTCCCCATCTTCCCAAACGTCCTCGGCCCTTTAATCCAGTTCGACCCACAGGATTTAATGGAAATGAATCTTTGTCAACTTGATACTGACCCATATAACTGACTCGATTGACTTTACCATCTAGTACATTCCACTGAAAGGGGCATTTTCCAATCTGTATTTCTGGATCAGCCCACACCGCCTTACCCGCCAATATTAGTGGAATGGTGAAAGAAGGAGGAGAATAGTCTGGATAAGGAGCACTCCAATCTATTTTAGAATCATCCGGAATAGTAAATCTTTCAGCAGCTCCATTACTGTAGGTTTTTAGCAGATTTCTTCTTAAGTTTCGGGTACTCATTGTACTAAAGAACCTAAAAAACATCAATAGAATTAGAATTGTATTAGGTAAGCATTTAGGCGTTCACAACTCTCATTCATACAATCATCATTTAAATGCCAACATCTAAAAACAGATACCTAACACGTTTTACGTAAGTTTTATACGTTTTGATATAATTGCAAATTCTGTACCCATTAATTTATTTATATTACGTATATTAAATTATTTTCACACCAAGTTTATCGTGAACAAGAAACAAGAGTAGGTAAACGTGCTAGAAATCAGTAATACTTTTTTTAGTACATTATAAGAACATCTGTTGTCTGAGTTAGTTGATTAGTGTACTGACTATTGTGACTCTTAACAGTTAAAAATATAATACAAAACTTTCAAACCTATTTAATTTTACATTTTATACATGTGCATTTCCTTTAAAAATTAATAAAATATTTACGAGTGCATCTTTATTGTACTTCATCTAATTATAATGCTTTGCTATTTATTTTCTAACATACCTTCTTAGCATGGATGGATTAGAAGAGCAGAGTCAGAGAAATAATTGAACTTACTGAATTGAAATAATCACACCAACAAGACTAACGACCAGAAAAGTACAAAAATATTCCATAAAAATGACAATATTCTTCCATAAAATTTGGATTTTTCCCACACACAACAGTAGAATGGTGCCTGTAGCACTTTCTCGTTCCTTAATTTGCTGTTGCCGGCTTCCACACTTCGCAGATCGCAGCTTGAGACAGACTGGATTCGGCTTTTCCCGGAGAAAGTGACAAAACTGTAGAAAGCACGCTTTCTACTAGGCACATCGCTAAATGCATTTATCAGGGAAAATCCATTTCATTAATGTTTTTTACTTGACTTGAATTTTTTAACTATAGATACTTTTCAGTGCTTGAAATGTTTCATTGATGGATGAATTATTATTAAGATATTTGAATAAATATTTAATGAAAAATATGTAATATGAAAGATGAAGAATATGTTTGAAAATTGAAACAACTCGGTGGTACCTATAAATAGTTCAATTTTTATTAATCAAATACAACATTCAACAATACAACATGTTTATGTACAGGAAACACTCACTGTCAGTTTATTGAGTACTGTTACTGTTAAATGGACATGACATATTATTTGTAAGATTACATATTTATTTAATTTACAACTTAATTTACTTTGATGAACTCGCAACCTAATACATTAAGGAATTTGCATTTTTAATGTCAGTCGAAAGTAGAGAAAACAATAACAGATCATTAGATAATAATAATTAGATTAGGATTTGTGTCGTGTCTGTCTTCCACTTTTCAGTAGCGGCTGCAGTATAAGAACAAACAATTTGTTGTAATTACATTATATAGCAATGCTCACATTCATTCAAACAAGTGATTTTGGGCCACCTCAAACAATGACAATCGGTAAATGTGAAGTAAAGGTAAAGGTAAACTACTTTTGGGCTGATTATTAGACCGCACACTTAACTGGCAACGTCATTTTACTTCTCAAATTGTTCCCAGACATACATTGTATGAAACAGCGATGTAACAGTTTTACTTTACTTAATTTTATTTTAATAGTATTTCGTATTTATTTACTTATAATCCTTAGAGTAGCAATTGGTGTATAATAATGTATTCGTATATCCGGAGCCTTATAATAAAGACGTGACAACGAAGTTATCCTTTGTAATAATACAATTAATAATATGTTGAATTGAATAATGTATATAATAGGTGTCATATCCCATTTAGGGACTACCTAATAAGTAAGTACATAGATCATACAGCTTGTCATGACCCATTTTACATTAGATTTTTGAATTGTTAAATCATTTTTTCCTTCCATTGGCTCTCCAAGTTTCCTATCTTAACAAAACATAAATTTGATTCTAAATTATTTTTTCGTAAACATAAATTTATTTTCCAGTAGGTACTTTATATTTAATTATTATCACGCTGCAGCTGTCCATCTAGACTAAGCAAAGCCAAAGCCCTCAGAGCATTCATGAATTGCTTTCAATAGGTAAGTTCGTAGCTTATCGTACGTCTCATACGCTGGGAGGTCAAGTTGATTGAAGCTGAAATTTAAACAGGTAAACATATTGCGGTTATATCGATTATAATTAAACTGCAAATTATTTAAAAAGTCAGTATTTGCAACTTACCATGTATGAGCACTGGGTAAGCGATCCGTGGACCGATCATCACGATGTATCTGAAACTTTTGGACGCCATTCATTCCTTCTAAGGATCCGAATCCCTGAAGAGGCACTTTCGACGTCCCAGTCACAAATTGTAGGAACTTAGCTCTGTCTGCTTGATCAAAGGAGCGCAGGGCACGCCAAAACCATTGAATCTAAAATATAAAAATACATTAATGTAATAAAATAGTTTGGAACGATTCACGGGGGACAACAGTCGATTTCTAGAGAGTAGGAATCATTCTTCCATTTAATACAGTCGATAAAAATATATTGTTAATGATACCATGAAATGACATACCTGTAGAGAGTTAGGTTGATACTTGTGGTATTCAGTATTCGCCTTTAAGTCTTCAATGTCGATATTCGGTAGACCAGACAGAAGCAGTTCCAATTCTTGCTCGTTGAAGATGGAAATCAGTCGTTTTGGAATGATGTCATAGAATCCCTCCAAAAAGGCATTCAACCTAATCAGATAATACAAATTAGTACATTCACCATTTTTAATATTGGTTACATCAATTCGAAAACGAAGTCTAAAAACATTACTGCTTGCGAATAGCTCCAGTCATCTTCATCTGGCAGACTAATCGGATGTATTCCATTTTGTTTTCTTCTGTTACAGCAATGTTACGCCCATTTGGAATTAAATCTCGTACTTCAGTTACACCAAATTCTTGAACTTCTGTACTGAAAGTTAAATCATATCCCAACTGAGACACAGTATTGTCCATCAGGAAAACCAGTCCCTGGTAAAAACTGTAGTCTTCACTTTCCATGTCTATGTGTTTTACTGACTTCCCAAGAATGTGCTTGTAGAACGAGCGGGTAAAATAACACTCTAACAATTTGTTGTCATAGATAGCTTTGGCTGTAAAAACCAGAATCTTGTATTATTTTATGAACCATAAATTAAAACGTAAAATAATATAGATACACAAATAATGGAAATCACACTAACCAATTACTCTTCCAACGAACTTGAAATAGAACAAATGATTCGAATTGCAGTGAGACGATGGGTTAATCATATAGGTAACTCGATCACCGGGCGAAATAGTGAAAAGTGCATACATGGGGTTAAAAATCTCCCTTGAGATAATCACATACCATTCACGTAGCAAACCCCCAGCATCTTGACCTTCTTCACCTAAATTACATAAGTAAAAGTGTATATGTTAAAACTGATTCAAAGTTAGCACAATTAAATCAAATATTGCACAGTAACAAACCTTCGAACACAATGTAAAAACGATTTTTCCATTCCTCTGCATTGCGACGATGAAACTCTCTAAAAGAGTCCTCAAATACATTTGAGCGACGAACATGTACTGCTAAATCTTCTCTCCTCACTCCTTCATCAAGTCTATCCAACTCAGTGCGGAAGTATCTGCGCTTGACATCAAAGTCTAAGACTCTGGTGTGGTCCACGAGGACAGAAAAGGGACCATCGGCCAGTGGAGTAGAAGATTGACGCAAAATTTGATTAAGAACAGTGCGATGGGTTTCTAAGATAGTTAATAATTTTCATATAGTTAATAATTTTCATAGTGTAAATCCACGTGATTATTAATTAGATATCAACTATAAGTACAACTCTCTGTAAATGCATGACAAATTGACAATTACCTGCAAAATTTACAAATTTCTGAGTGTCTGGTTTTAACGGTAATAAGTTTTGCGATGAACTAGCGCCAAGCAAGGACACATTAAGTTGAGACTCTCCCATTTCATCGCTTATCGGTCCGCTGGTTTTTTCCGACGGGACGATGGGAGATACTGGTGGCAAATCTTGTTGCAAGTGTGAAAGCTGTTCCTCTCGCGATTCTTTAAAAGCAGTAAAGTTAGATTCGTCTCTCTCCAGATGTGAAGCGTGAACTAAGAAAAACGCTTCCACAGCGGGCTAAACGTGTCAAAGTAAAAATATGCAAATTAATTTATAAATATTAAAATCCAAAATTTCGCGAAATGCAGCCCTGATGTTATATTCACATAGTTGACAAAATCTTTATGTAGTCTCATGTTTGTTTACCTGCAGCACAAGAACAGCATGATGATCAGGTGTGTGACCAAGTTCTAAGAGACATTTACCCAGTGTGTCCCACAAATTGCCGAGATCCAAAATAGAGCTAAGTCTAGGCAAAAGTTTCAGTTCATCCAGAACGAACTTGCTTCCAACGTCTTTCGTCTGCAAATCAAAGAGGTACATTCTCAATCATTGCAATTCTCACTACATTGAAATATTCTTTGGTTAAATTTTCATGAAATCTTACATCTGAATCATTGGGAGACAATTTATTTTGATCCTGAGTTGGAGTAGCAGCAACAGGCGCGGTGTTAGTCGGTGCAGCAGCAGCAGGAGCATTCGTAGGAGCAGTTGCTGTTGTTGTATTTGCTGATGCGGGAGGTTCAGCACCGGCGGGATGAGATGACGCCCCGCGAGATTCATTCCCATCCATACTACTTTCTTGATCCACATCCATAGGTTGCTCTTCACCTCGCAAATGTGCAAGTTCAGCTCGAGCCA
The DNA here is from genome assembly GCA_019776165.1 of Pogonognathellus flavescens. Lineage (NCBI taxonomy): Eukaryota > Metazoa > Arthropoda > Collembola > Entomobryomorpha > Tomoceridae > Pogonognathellus > Pogonognathellus flavescens. Next base: position 5,606 of record JABASD010002722.1, read on the forward strand.
CACGTTGAAAAACTTCTCTAAGACGCAATGATGTTTGTTCGGTTATTCCGCCAGCGCCAGCGACTGCGGATACAAGGGAACCGTCCGCTAAAGCACCCACCATAGTACTAGAAAAATTTGGACCTCCAATTGGCTCGGATGTATTTCTTGAAGCCATTCTTGCTGCTTAAGAAATAGTAGTATTTAATATATTATTATTAATAAACCAACTTGGAAGACGTTATAAACTTTATGTTATATTTTATTGTTGTCAAGAAGGGAATTTATTTACCTTTTATTTTGTACGTCTTTATTGCAAGTCTGATTGCATCCCGCAAACTTATTATTACTTTAAGAAGACGTAAGAAAAAAGCTTGACTGGATGCTTTAGATGTTAAAGCTGCCATGGAAGGCAACTGTAATTCACACGGCGCCTTTCCTTTACCGCCCGAAGTAATCACAACAGTTTCCTTTGTAAACCGATCCATTAACGTTCCTTTGAACATTTTATCTCCTTCCTGGTCGGAGAAACTCCTATTTTCTTCTGTCCCTTCAACAGTCTCTGGGGTAATGTCTTTGTTCATGGCTTTCAATTCATTAATAAGTCCCTCAATGTGACCACACACAACGTTTCCTAGTTCTAGTACTCCTTCCATCAACAAGGATAAAATCTGAGCCAAATATAAAGTAAACATTGCAACATTTACATAATGGTATTAAATTATCACATCATATTTATTGGCGTATAATGTACGGAATGAATAGTTAAGAAAGCTTTTATGTACCTTGTCTCGTGTAGAGGGTGGACCGTAAGACAGATTTAGGAGCAAAGAAGTTGCCTCTTCCAACCCTTCTTCGCTGCAACTCTTTGTTGTAATAATTTTAACTATCAGTCTTAAATGTGATTCTGAAATGACGGTACCCGGCTCTTGAGGAGCTTCTTCTTCGTCCAGCAGAACATTTCTTCCATAGGATGATGTGTCGGGGATACCCAAAGAGATCAGAGATAGCAGACGGAGCAGCTTGTCTGTTAGCATCGAGCTTCGACGGACAAATGGAAAAGCTAACATTGAAATCAACTGACCGAAAGGAGACGCATCAAATGATACATTTGTTGTCGCTTGTTCCGAACTTATGTTAGATGTGGAATGAACTTTGGCTAAACTTTTTCCCTTTAAAATTCAATTTAAATAAATAATTAGGTTTCAATACAAATTATGATGTACACAATGGAATTTGAATGAAAATGGCTTTTACTTTTCTGCTTGACGTGGCTGTATCCAACTTTAAAAGAAGATCCCAAAACTCAATCGGACCTTCAGCTGCTTTGTTTGACTTGCCAGTTGACGAAACAGATGCGTTTCTAGCTTTCGCAGCATCTGCTGGTGTTAAATCCTTGTAGTTATTCAAAATTTTATCATCTGGAACTGTTGATGATAAGACGTAGGTCTTTGATTTCGTTGGAAGGAAATGTGTTGGAAAGCTTTTGGCTAGGTTGCTTAAAACATCTAACGTGTGTCTACAAAGAAAATAAGGAATCACCATTTAACGTTTATTGACAACTAACACAAATATCAAAAGTGAATCAAATCGCTGGTACTATTTACCTGCATATCGGTGGAACTGCTTGAGAGTGTATCGATATGTGGCGGTTGTCAGCTCCACCTTTTTTACTTGACGACCCGGTTCTTTGAATCTGGAAAACATTTGCTCTACAACCGAGGGCAGCGTCCAAACTGATGTTCAGCCAGGACGGTGACTGGAATTGAAAGTGAGTCTTTTTATCAACGTTCAGGCCAGGGTAGCGCTCCACTTCAGTACTACATCCTGACGGAAAATCTGTAATAGCTGCTTGGCTAGATGAAGTACAATCGTTAGACCGTTCCATGACTGACAATAATGACTTGATAACCCATTGGCGTGTGGTTGCGTGATAACATAAGTTTCGAAGCACACGGTGTAAGCGTCCTGTGTTGAGTCTGGGTTCATCGACAAATAAGAGAACTAACAAACAAGACAATGTCTCGTGATCCACTAACTGCTTTCCTTTGAACTTGCAGCTGAAATATTAAAATAATTTTAGTTCATTCGTTTTTATTAAATCACCATAAACTTAAACGAAATTTAATAATTTATATTGTGATTATTACTTAAGAAGACTGGTGGGATGTAACATTGCTGGTGCAGGTCTATTTGTCTGCCAGTTTATTGCCCATGGTCGCTGAGTAACATTGTGTAGTGCATGTCGAGAACTTAATCTCATACCTATTTTCATAATAATTACATTAATACTAAGAAATGTATCATAACTTTTCATTTGTTGGGCTATGACCTTAATCTGGGCGCCACAACCATAACTGTGAAATATTATTTTTACCACTATTTCGTAGAATAGATGATAAAGTCGTACTCGCGTGGTGGCTATGAGGGAAAAATCGATCTTGTAGAAGCTGCCTGTTTCTTGTCTCCCATTCTCTACGTAGGTTTTGAGCCTCAGCAGCTAAATCAGGTGGAAGAACTGCTAATTGAGATTCCTCCATATCTGACATTATCTGCCAAATAATAAGTTTCAATTAATTGCGTTATTCTAAACTAATGATCAGAGATAAAAGGCATAAATATGTAAATATGGGCGAAAAAGTACAAATTTTGTAGAAAAAATATGGATGAATATAGTGAGAGAAAACAGCCAAAAGTATCTACCAAGCGTATAAGCAGGTTAAAATCAAAGTATAATTATTCGGACAGCAGAATAAGCAATGAAGCACGTACCACTTGGCGCAAGGCCGGTTGTAAATTTCTGAAGAATGCCTCAGCATCAACAGGATCATTGGGATTACTGGCTGTGGCCACTCGTCTTTGTTGTTCGATACGCTGCTGAGCAAGAACTTCTTCCTGTATGTTGGGCGGCAATGCAGCCAAAAATTCGGGACTCACGTCCACAACATTGACTGGTGGAAGCTCTTGAGCAGTCGTACTTTGTGATCTTTGTCTCAGTCTTTGTGCCCTTTTACAATAGTTACAACATATTACACACAACCTGCTTCAAAATATTATTGGACGATACCAAATCATGCAAATGGCAATACAATAAATTAAAATGTAACATACCTTAGATGTTCTGCAATTACTTCTTGGCGCATGTCTTCCGGTAATGCTGCCAAGAAAGATGGATCAACACCTTCTGGGATATCAATGTCGCCTAAAATACTTTTAAAATCTTCACTTGTTTGCGTGCCCGATGGACCTGGAACTGGTTCCGTACTTTCAGCAGCGTTTTGGTTTGGTGGATCAGGCTGCACTATTGCAGTAGAAACAAGTGGTGGCAGAGCAGAAGTAGGAGTAGTAGGAGTAGAAGTTCTTCTAGGTAAATCTGTGGTCGATGTGGAAGCTGCAGTAGTTCCTGTCGTAGTACTAATGTTCTCTACGTTGTCACCTTGATGACCAAAATAAATCCCAACAATGTAAATGAGATTTGATAAAATAAATCTTAAAGGTTGAGCAATAATTGTGATATATTACCTTCGGCTTGGTTGTCTCCACTTTCTGTTTCGAAAAGATACCTACGAAGGCGTTCTACGCTATTTCCTTCTGCAGGCATTGCTTCGTCGAAAACTTCATCAGCATTCACGGCTTGTTCCTGAAGTTATCATAATTGTCGGAATATAAAATCAGAATATGATATTATATTTCATCAGATATTTATTGATTTTATTAGCCAAAAAATGCTTACCAAGTCCATTTCATCATCGGAATCAATAGTTGGATCCTCTCTCCGAATGTTTGATGCTGCCATCATTACTGAAAAGGGTACTGGATCTTCACTGGGAGCAAGGTCCTCATCGTTCATAAATTCTGCAACGATATTGTCTGCCTCGGCAATATCTCGGTTAATTTCTTCAGTATCAATATTATACGCAGCAGAAATTGCAGCAGAAGCTGCAGATACCGGAACTGGTGGCTTTGCGGCCGCTACAATTATAAAACACATTGCCAATTTATACACATGCGAAAAAAGAGATAATTGTAGAACATTAATATTAAAAAAATTGGCATTCAAAAGATGTGTGAACTTCAATAATTCCAACTACCACCAACCTTTTTTTTTAGCCTCTTCCTCTTTTTTATCACGTCTTGCCGCAAATGCCTGATTTCTATCTTCTTCGACGGCATCTACTATGTCTCGTTTTACAGCTGGAAAATATGAAAAAAATAATTAAATATAAAAAATATTTATAAAACCAAATAATCAGTATGGCCAAAAAAATTACCAACGACACAGTCGTGCATTGATTCTCCATCTAAAGCTTTAGCCTCTTCGCACCACCAGTGAAGAGCAGTGTAGTTTGCTAAGCAACCACTTGTTCCAGCTGGACCATTTCGGTTGATAGTTTGATCCTAAAAATTAAACACATGTTTTTATATTAGGTTCCAATTGGAAAATCACGCAAATAAATGTAATATTGCGTAAAACACTCACGGCAGATGCATCCATAACCAAAAGTCTCGCATCACGTATTCCTTGATTCAATGCTTGGCCAGTAGTCAGTTGTATAACCTCCTGCGCTGTTGAAGGGCCGAGAAGTCTAAAAAATAATTAAAGAATGTTGATTTTAAGGTCACAATTTATGGTAAAATTATTACAAAACTTGATAGAATAATTTTTAAGCTACCTCTGCAGTATAGCAGGTGGGTGTGGGTGACGCGGATTGAACTGGATATATTGGTAGCGTCTTTGACGTCCTGTGCGATGCCCTCGAGTTGTAACAGTTCCAGTAACTGGAGGATCAGCCATCGGTGGCGTAAGAAGTGGGTGATTTGACCGTAAACCTTTAGGAAAAGCAAATATTATCAAAATATAATTTAATGCAGATAAAATTTAAAACAAAATAAGTTAAGAATTGTACCACTAGAATGTTCGCTGATAAGGGGGTCATCAAATAATCCCATATTCAGATTGTAACTGGTGTTATTGGTGAAGAAAACAGGAGCATTTTCTGGATCACCACCATATTGCACCATGAGCATATCTTCATCTCTGTCCATGCCAGGAAATCTAATAAAGCCTTCTTCCATAAACTCTTGGTCTCGTTCATCAAAGTTAGAGCCAGCTTCATCATCATCTTCTTCGTCTTCATCGTCATCATCATCTTCATCATCATCGTCTCCAGCCTCATTGCCATTACCTTTATTAAAATTATCACGTGTTATATGTATTTCTTTTTATTCATTCTGAATCTCCAGTTTAAGAATAAGAATACTTATTTTATGAGTTACCATCTTCTTCTCCATCTTCTTCTCCATCAGAAGGATCTGATTCGGAGTCAGAAGTGTCATTGTGATCGTGATCGTCTTCAAAAGTAGCATTGTTGAAATCTCTATCAGCACGTTGACTCTGGTCTTGTTCCGTGTCCATTCGATTGCCAGTGGTTTCCACAATTAAAGCATCTGCTAATATTTGATCTTCGCCTTGTGTGTTATCTCTGAAATATCAATCGACAATCGTTATTACGAATATTCTTTGTTGTGTCCAATATAATAATTTTGTTCGGGAGTCATTTACCTGTCTAAGAGTTGATCCATGATTTCCTCTAGAACGTCATCGTCTCTTTCTTCTGTGTGCTCATGTTCGTGAGTGTGACTTTCTGAAGTAGCATCAAGTAGACTTTCAGCAGCAGCCGAAATGTCGTGCTCAGTATTATCAGCATCTTCCACAGTTTCTTCGCCCTGGGCGTGCGTTCCATCAGAGTTGCTTGTTCCTCCTTAAAAATTAAATTATTTTTATTTATTTTTTTACAATAAAAGGATTATTACACCCAATGTTGTTGAAATCCACAAAATTAATTATTTTTTTACCAGTGTGAGTATTATTCACAGATTCGGGTTGGGCGGCATCATTTTTAGGCTTTCCCCCAGTACGGATTGCGACATTAACAGGTTGATTCACAATACGAGATATGACTTCCAGTGGCTTCAATGCAGCATTTACTGTAGCTGCCATATGAGAACTTGACAGGTCTAAGTTGTGAGGAATACGCGCTAAGTCGACTACTACATTCTTGCGTATCAGTAATCGCACAGCCTGGTTCATACTGAAAAATTAAACAATCAGTCATTAATAACAAATGCATCGCAATATTAATGACGAATGAAAGTAGTTGATAAATAATTATAGTTTAGCGATATAAAATCTTACCATAACTGAGTGGTCTTCATTGTTGAAACCATCTGTGTTGGTGGTGCTGAGGGACAAGACTCTATCATGGTGCAAATGAGACCAGCTAGAGCTTGAATTCTTGCGTGCTTATCAGCACATTCTCTCATTGCCAAAGCTCGCTGTAGAGCAGCTTTAACCTACACGGTAAATAATAAATAGCATTTTAAAATCGGTCCAGTGAGAAAGTTGGTGAAATAAATATTTTTGTAATATATAATTACGAACCTCGGAAATAACAATTGCCTGAGCTTCCGGAAGATGATTGCAACCGGCCATAGCAGACACCAAATCCCGAACAATTGCTGAGCAATCCTTTTCTCCCACGTATTGATTGGAAGGCAGCATTCGGTCCAGAAGGAATGCCAGTGCCGTACAATCCTAAAAATTATATTACAAATAAATAAAAATATAAAAACAAATAAATTAGTGTATGCCAACAAAATAAATAAATAAATTAGGGTTACAAGTTACCTCTGGCACATATGGACTGGTACCACCTTGCAAGGAGTATTCAGCAATGATCTTGCAAGAATATGAATATGAATGTACCGATTCAGCTAACAATTGGCAAATAGCATATTTAGGTATAAGAAGTTTTTTCTTCTGCAATTCATTAGCTTCATTTTTGTTGTCCTTTTCCTTTTGCGACTTCATGTCAGTGTCCATCTATTACAATTACAAGCGCGTAATTATGATACCTAATCTGTTATAAAAATCCTTTATATAGAAAAACTGTCAGGATCTACCAACCTGTTCGTCTTGCTCTAACTGCTGAGCCTGCGAAGTATTTGCAGTCCCTGATTTTATTGTTGTTGATGATGTAGAAGGTCCAGCCGCTTTCTTTTCTTGATTAGCTTCTTCGTCTGAAGGATGATGTAAAGTTAAGGCCACTAACAGTTGTTGGATGACACTTCGAGCACACTCGCCCATAAAGGTCTTTAAACTTTCTGGTTTACATGGTACTGGTTTTACAATTAGCCTTAAATCTTCTTCAGCTAAAAAATAGAAAATGTCTTTTGTAATTGCATACTACTTCACATATATAAAAAAAATCGAATTTTGTGAAATGTTACCTCTTCGAGTCACAAATCCCATATCAACACGAAGAATTTCCTTCGCCACTTTAACGAAAAGCGTTGGAGAACGACAAGCAACAGGTGCCAGGACCCGCAGTAAATAATGCAACTCTTTGCAAGTTGAAGCTCCTGTGCTTAAAGCCTTAGCTCTCATCATCTACACATAAAAAATTAATACGTTATTTCATTTTCTGGTTTAAGGAATCAATATTGATTAATATTAGAGTAAGTTGAATAATGCAGGAACCTTTTCTATCGCATATTTTAAGCAAGCAGGGTCTTCAATTACATGACGAATAAGAAGGTTGGCCAGAGGAAGAAATCCTGCAAATCCAGACCCTTGATTTAATTTCAATAATTGGTGAACACCCCCATTTTGGGCGAATATCACAGCAATTTCGTGTTGTCTCGTAAGGCGAAGGCACAACCTCATCACGGCATGTAATGTTTCAGGTTCCACTGGTATTGCCATTAGTTTAACTGAAGATCTATTATATTATTAGACAAAATGATTTTAAAATCGAATATTACATTATATTGCATACAAGAGACCTGAGGATAAATAAAAACTTACGTTACAAGACTCATAATGATCTCCTTGCTGAGTCCCTCAAATAATTTGCACTTTATTTGGTGCACTTCCGGTTTTTGTGCTTTAGGAGGAAGAATATCAGGTTTCGAAACTACTTCTTCATCTCCATTAATAGTGGTCACACCAACTGGTGCAGATGGTGTATTCAGAAGATTGGCCACAGTTTCAGGATCTGGTTCTGAGTTCAACCAGTTGACTTCCATTGTTGTATCCACTTCATTAGAAGCTGGTGGAGCGGTGGCGGCTGCTGCTGGAGTCTCAGTACTCTTAAGCCACAAAGTAATTGGCCTTCTGTTGCTTGTTTCTTCGTTAAGTTGTATCATGCCATTAAAATTTATCACGTATCGCCTACGTCCAGCTGTGATACGAATAGAACTTTCCCCTTCCCAGAAAGCTTTATCAATTAATAAATTGTTCTGAGTGGAATAGGTGCACCACTTTCCAGAATTGATATCAAACCATTTCCACACGTGGTCGGTTTCCTGTAATATTTACAATGTACAATTATTTATAACATTTTCAAAATTTTCGCCTTGTAAGCTACCCAATAATTGTTCATAAAGTGAAATGTACCTCCGATAAAGCAACTCTCCGACGAGATGCTATGGCAGCTTTCTCATATAAGTCAATCATCAGTAGCAACGGAGCTAGCCATTTTGGAGTAGCAGGAGGAGGCGTTTTCCCATCTACAACTGTCGATAACTCAGCATACCTTTCGATTAATTGCTCAGCTTCATTTATAATAGAATAGTTCTCAAGTATTTCAGCACATTCTGGTTTCAACTCCTAAATGAAAATTGTAAATTAGCATCTCTAGTCACAAAGACAAGCATTTACTTAAAATAATAAGTTACACAAAACTTACTTCAAATATCAGGCTAAATAAATGAATTCTAGTAGCCGCTTCAGATGCTACACTGGAAAGACATACAAATTCCAGACCGTAACGTTCCATTGTTATGAATCGACTATTTTTGTTCATTTTTTCTAGGGAGTCTTTTATTTCGTTTGCAATTCGATGAAGTGTACCACTGATCCAACTAACTCCGTTGCGTTGACCCACAGCAACCAAAAGTTCGCAAACACGAAACACGCTTTCAGGAAGTTGATCAATTATGCGCAGACATTGTTCCAAAACAGTTTCAGTAAAATTATCCACTTCCTCTGGTTTCAGTAGTTCTTTCGTCTGTATTTAATCAAAGTAGTGAATCGACTATGGACCATCTTGATGACTTTGAAATTAATTAAATTAGAACTGATAAAAATTATTTACCATTTGTGACTGCTCTTCGTTAGCTGGTTGTTGAGATTCATTAGCAGGCAATGTCTGCAATTTAACTGTTGGTTCGCCGAGTGACATTGCGATAGCACGAAGCATTTGTTCTTCATCATTGTAATCCCATTCCATAACAGTTCCCTATCACATTGACAATTATTAGTGTGTTCAAAAAAAGAAATTGATGCAAACCAATTGTGTGTGTATAATATATATACACAATAGTAATACTAATATAATAATAATACTAACACTAATAATAATAATAACAAATTAAATAATACATACAACAATTATAGCAAATTAAATATATAATTAATATTAATAATAATAATAACAAATTAAATAATACATACAGCAATAATAGAACATTAAATATATATATTATTAATAATAACCACTTAAATAAATATCGAACAATAAACAAGACTCACTGTAGGGGCACTGCTTGATGCAGGCCTTGGAGTTGCGTTTGCATTTGCTGCCAGTGGTGGTGGGGGAGGTATGGTGTTATTGACAACGACACCAGCAGCATTTCTTGGCTCTAATTCCACGTTGCTACTACTCAAGAGAAAATCGGTTGCTTGAATGAGGGTGCGTGTGGACGCTAATGCCTCCACACATCTCTCCAATGGGAATCCCATGTCCACTAACTGTTGAAGATTTACATCATTAACCCCCATTTGTTGAGCTGCAGTAATAACTTCTGGAGTCAATGTTGGACGTGCAGAAGAAGGTGTTGGTCTCGGAGTGGGAGGAAAAGTTATGTCCGGTTCTGGCGCGGAGCTTGTTGCAGCAGCAGCTGGCGCAGCGGCCACTTCAGTGTGCACCTGAACTGCATCTTCTTCAGCGATTCCATTGGCAATCGCTGCAATATCTTCCTCAATTTCTGCTGCAGCCAATGGAATGAAGCGTCTAGCAGGTGCGCTTTCCGCTTCAGCTTCCGGTTCCGCTTCTTGTTCCATTAAACGATTGCGTACATTCTGCACATATGTTGGGGGAGCCGGTTCATCCACAGCCACTCTGATGAAAACCGGTCCAATTCTTCCAAACTCTCTGTAAGTACGGCTAGTTGACGGAGCTTCTTCTGTCTGTCGTGGAGCTACTGCTTTCTTCTGTTGATGATATCGTTATTGATCGATTTAATTCCAAAAGTTAAAACCGATTTTTTACAATTGTACTAACTAGCTTTTAAAGCGGATAATAAACACAACCACAACCACAACTTAACTAAATAAAAATCTGGGATTAGTAAGTAAGGTTTACATTGTGGTCATTTTACATCAGGGGTTTAATAAGACTAATCCACCCTAAACTACTTAAGTGTTATTTCACAATAAAGAAATACAGTCTTCATGGTTGCTCAAAATCAAAATCTTGAGGTTAACAATAAGCTGGGTGACATAGGTAAACACTTTCTACAATATTCTCATCGGACAACAATACTAACACTACACAATCAATAATTTATCTATTGATATTCCACTTACTTGCTCTTTATATCGAAGTATGTGACAAAGAATAGCGAGCATTGATTCAACTGCTCTGGTTCCATAGTTCTTCATTGGAATTCGTTTCCATAAAAACATTACAGCCTCGAATGCCATCTGCAACAACAAATTATGTCAATATATAATGAAGATTTCATTGATGATATTAAGATAAGTAATTCTAAATCATTATGGCTTTATTACCTTGTGCACGTGTCCTAGAAAAGCTTGTGTGTCAAGCATCGTGGCTCGCACTCCAACTGAAATTTTACTTGGTAAAGCATGAGGACTTTCGATCACTGCTTTTGGACTAACAAACTTTTCGACTAATAGAAGCCACGAATCCAAAAATTCAATTTGATGATCACTTAAAGTGTCTTTCATGTTGTTATCATCTCCAAAAACTTCTTTGGACATGGCCCAATAAAAGACTCTGCAAAAACCAAACAAAAATATTAATAGCCCATATTATATCATAAATGTTAATATAATACCCACTTAAGTCATTTTGAAATATAAATAAAACGTACTCAAATAATGCCCCTAATCCATCTGTGTCAACAAATTTTTTCATCATCAAATGATAAGGAAACTTCTTTTCGTCGAAGAGTAAAGGAGCTGAAAATCCTACAGCACACACACTAAATGTAAGACGGGGCACGGGGGAATTCGGTTTAGGTTTCCAGCGGAGTCCCGAAGTTAAAAGTTCAGAAAGAACTTTTGCTACAGCTGAAGCACCAGGAGTCACAAATGCTGGTAGTGCAGGAATATTATGGTGACCACGGCGTTGTCGTAATGGCGAACCAACACATAACTAAAAAAGTTTTAAAAAAACTCGTGCAATAAAAATGAACTGAATCCAAATAGGAATTTATAAGAAAACCAATATAATTTTGCAGATACCTTCACAAGTAGGCCGAAAAGTTCTGCTAAGGCTCGTCCCAGTCTTGAGGAAGCACTTAAAATGGGTTTGATTAATTTGGCATAATTCTGAAGAGTCAGGTTCGTGGAACGCTCTGCACGAGATTGAGTTTGTGTCGATGAGTTAACGAGTACAGGATTATTGAGTGAAACACTGGTAGACGAATCATTGTCAACTTCCATGGGAAAATCTGCGGCTCTGCGAATCGTAGTCACCGAGAACCCTTCTTGTTCGGAGTTATCAATTGGCTCGTCTGATGGTAAAGACAACTGAGAATCGGAGGGTTGACTCGGAATTGATAATGAGCTATGGCTACTGTTCGGCTCAGGAGAAGCTTTGATGCTGACTTCAGTTTCCTTAAGCTAATCAAAGAATAAGTTTATAGTGAGGATCATTTTAATACAGTATTCTGTAGATATGACTTAATGGGTTAGGTCGTCGAAAAAAACCAAACAAGCAATGACTTGCTACTGTCCTAATAACAGTAGAGCTAAAGTCAATAACTAATAGTTAATCAAATGGTCATAAAACATATTTAGTAAGGAATCCATAATTAGATAAAATGATCAGTTATAGTAATTATGTTCATTTTCCAAATTATGTCCAATGAAAATAATATAATATGCTAAAAATTGATTACCAAATCAAAAATACAAAAAGCATAACGATTAATTTGAACTGTGTTAATGGTATACCTTAGAATCTGGAGGAATCAAGTTGTCCAGATCCATCCTTCCAAATTCGTTCGGTCCTGGTACGAATTCTCCACTGCAAAGAGCTAATAGGACGGTGCTTTCCCATACCAAGTTTAGATATAATTGTGACAATTTTTGCAATACTCTTAGTCCTTGAGCAGAGCCCCAATTGCTGATTGACATCGCTCTAATGTCGGTCTATAATTACAGATTTACAATTTAAGCATATTTGTGTTCTGAAGCCATCAATGCAAATTAATATTTGTTAATTTAAGGAGAGCGGGGTATTTACCTGGCCAGTTCTACAGACGTGAATAAACATCATTACATATGCGTGTGCTGCTGTCATCAAGTGAAGAATAGGAGTTTCAGAATTGTTTCCCACAGCTTCGGCAGGCACCGAAGAACTAGCTAATTCTCTGAGTAAAACACTGCTTCCAGGGTCTTCAATGGGCTTATTTAGCACCTCTAATTTTATCAGTATCTTTTCCAGGTTTGACATTCCCTCCTCCAGAACTTTCTCCTCATGCGCCAAGTTCTGGAATTCATTAACAATGTTAGTACATTTCTCCGCACATAAATCTACTTACATATAAAATGATGTTACTGTTGCTATAATGAGTCCTCTTACCAGGATAGATTTACACACTGAAGAAACAGCCTGACATGCTGGTGAGTTCGGAAAGTCAATTGGCAAATTTGGCAACGAAAATATTGTCATCAGTGGCGACAAGCCTGACTGAGTGACGAATTCTCTACAATGGTCATCTGTAGAGTTATTGCTTAAAATTGCGTCCACAAATTTCATCTGTTTCAAAAATAATATTGGCAACATTAGTAGGCATCAGAGTCGGTTATTGACTTAATGAATGAGGAATCGTACCACGTTAAGAATATAATCCACCAATGGAACGGGAGTCTTCTCTTCACCGTTGCTGCCTATACAGGCAGAAATGAAAGTGGAGTTAGCTTGATTTGAGTTATCATTACCGAGTAGGACAGCATGTTGCACGGGTTGAGGATGAGACGCAGTCGAAGCCTCTTCATCGTCGTCATCCTCTTCTTCGCTGCTACCGCCTTCCGAAGTTCCATTTCGCGGATTTGTGTTTACGGCTGCGACCACTGGTTTGGTTTGTGGTTTCCAACAAGAGTATCTGAAATCTCGACCCATCGAACACAGTTCCTCTAAAAGCTGTGGGCAAAAACGTAATGATTGTAAGATTAGCAATGCAAGTAATAGTGTAATAGTTGGTTAGTTACAACTCTATTAATATTCATATAAATATGTACTTGAACAATCGCTGTGGTCGCATCAACTTTCAAACTTGGTTGATGTCGCATAAGTTCATCCATAGCATTCCCGAGATTTGATGCAGTATCACCCATTGGTTCTGCAGTGCGACGACGACGCATCGCAGGTAAATATTCGGGAGATAATAAAACCTTAAATAAGCGTTGGAATGGACTGCATCGCACGAAGGCATTTAAACCACGGCTATTTAGACAAAGCGCCGAAAATACGTTGGGCATTGAGGAAATTACTTCTCGTGTTGGAGGTACCTGTGTTCAAAGACAGCAAGAGTTAACCACCAGAGAGCCTAAGAAAATTAAAGTTGATATATTGCAATAATATAAGTTATCAATAATGAATGTACATCTTTAACAAGTAGGGCTTCCGATACGACGTCTGTTAATCCAGAATCTTGTAACGTTGATAGCAGAGATGGTTCCTGGAAGACATATACAGTAACCACATCCGTTGCGAGTAAAAATAACGATGCACCATAATACTCAGCATTGCTAATTAAGTGCTTCAGAGATGCAGGTAGAGAGCCTTCCATTATGTGGCGAATACTATCGGAGAATGCGGGATCTTGAATTACTTTCTTCAAAAAGTTTAGCATAGACTTTAACAAAGCAGCACGTTGAGGTAAACATGTCATCCCGTTTGCTACAAAATTCACAGCGCTGCCCGAGTGCGGGTCAGCAGATCGCATGCCAGAGGAGGTGGATGCACCACCCATAGACATATCCTGTAATATTCACACACACATAAATGATTTATTTGTGCTTTTGAGATATAATTCCATGCTATCAAAAATAGATTGACACTAGGTCACGTACAGTATTAGTAGAGTCAGTTTCCATTGGAGCATCCATATTTATTTCGCTGTTCCTCTCTTGGTTTCCTCCAGCTTCTGATGTGTTGGTTGTGCTATTATTCTGGCGATTTCCGATGGAAATTTCGGGAATAATTTCAAACGGTTGTTCTTTGCGACAAGCATTAACTTCCATCTACATAAATATCAGTTGTATATAAACAACTATTCAAGCAAATATTGTGATAGTAATTACCTAGCAATTCTTTAAAAGTGATGTACGAACCTCAAGACGGTTAATGAACGCTGTTAAACCGTTGTGAGCCTGGAATGCTTGCATATCCATATTGGTGATGAGATCGATAACCCGTACTGCTCGAGTAACGAACTGTGTCACAATGGAAGAAATGAAGGTTAATAGTGTGATTGATTTGAAAATAATACTATTTATCTTTATCCTTCTTACAATTTATACCAATACGCGTAAAATAACTGTACGTTACATTAAAATAATCTTTTACTTTGAAAACAACTTTCAGCTGAAATTTTTGCGTTTCCTCTACTAATCAATTTTTGTACTCTGTACGTTTGACTATCATGTTGTACTTCAAAAACTAAACAGACTAGTGCTAAAGGCCAACACACACCTTTCACTTAGGTGCTTTAGGCGGAAATAATAGAACGTTTTTCAATACATAACCAAACAATGAATTTCGGTGATATTACAAAATCTCATATGTACTACTGTCCCGTTTGTGTTGCAGTACGGAAGTATCACAAACCAAATACGAAATAAACAGATTTTCCTGTATGAGTCACGAGAAGTAAATAACAGCTACATTAGTATTATACACAAAATTACATAAAAGCTAAGAGTTACCGTTATGTGTTCCACATCTGTAGTATTCCAGTTGACTACTTTCAAAAGGCTCTCCAACATCCCACAATTGACTAATGCTTCCCCACCGAGTTCGTAACTAGCCAAATGATAAAGGAAACTGAACAGGGCAGTAGCTAAAGGAAGAGGATATTGGTCTACAGCTGTGGAAGTCGTGGGTGATGTTAGAGCAGCGATGCAGCTTCGAACCATCATAGGGAGAAAACCGTGATAAGATCCAGCTCCTGTTGCATCAATGATACTGCAACAACAAAAATGTATGATTAACGCGCTACAATGACTGGGATTTGGCACACATAGTTACAAATAACAATTTATTTTTTTACAAAACCAATTGAACTAATACATATTATATTATAAATGTAGTTATGTGCTATTTTGGAGGTCACAATACCGCTATATAAGACGGAATGTGTCACCAGCACCACTCATTGTCAGTTCTCTAAATGGAACTATTTGTGGCCACTGCTTAGTGTTTCACGAACCCAGCAGTTTATTGTATATTTTTATTGTTAAGGTTTTATTGCATTATCGGACACCCATCCATCAACAAATTGCATTGAAGGCAAGTTGGATTTGTGAGTAGTCCGTATTTTATCTATACCGTTCTTGTGTATGATACATAATGTCTTCAAGCCTTCAAATTCGGTGAGCAAGCGCACTTTTCGCTTAATAACCCCAAGTATGGGTAAGCGTGATTTTAGCTACTTGCTCTGTTAGACAATTAGTAAAGTCTGCATATAATCGTCAGCTACGTTCCGTGCTCGTTTCCTACGTTGCATATATAGTACTTCAACTCACGCGAACTCGCTGACTTGTACATGAGACATTTTTACCATTTCACCTAGACTTTTGCCGATGATCATACATCATAGTGTATGATCTCCGAATGGTTCAAGATGAAATGGAGTTTCGCATCCCTTCACCCAACTCGTCGGCTTATGTAGGTACTTACTTTGGAAAATTCTGAGCTCTATCCAAATGTATAATTGATGTCAGAGTGCGAAGAGCAGCAGCTTTGATATCAGTCAAGTAAGTCCCATCTAGCTCAAGAATGTCCACAAGCTCTTCCATCAGACCGCTGTACAGCAATTGCTGAATATTATCTTGTATAGCGTTCGCATACACCAGAACCGAGAGTGCTTGTAGCCTCACTTGGACGCACAATTTGCGTTCGGTCCAGTATGGGAAAAAATACGCCAGTCTTATATGGGTAAGAAGGACCACCTAGAAATAAAAAAATAATTCGATTAAGCAAAATTCCATTTAGTGTTTAGTTTAACCACACAAACTAATAATAGACAGTAAATTCTATTCACCTGTTTTTCAGGAGGAATATTGTTTGCTGTGCACAATTCTTTTAATATGACTTGAATGCTCTTATTTCGTAAATGAACTTCATCCATGTGTACAATAGTTACAACATCATTTATTTTGTGTTTGGAACCAGATTCGCTTGCGTTGCTGGACACGGCTTTTATAAATTCTAAGTGAACGCTGCTAGCTGTAGGTGGATATGCCTGTAGATCCATAAAAATTACAATTTAAAAAATACATCGCAATAAGAATTTTATGTTTATGAGGAATATCATGTTTTGATATCACATACCGACAATGGTAGATCTTGACAGCAAGCAGCCAAGCCAAATCCTGCTTCTTTACCTCCCCAGCTCTGAAATATTTATTATTATTATAGTTAACATATTCACATTTAACTGCATTTTTCCTAGTGATCAACAACAATTATCTACCACGATAAGTTGTGTCGTGTTGTATGTTGTTTGTGTTTACAGTTGCCTGTGACACGTTATTAATCTCATTGTAATAATACTGGACAATTAACACTCCATATTATGTTTTAACTTTAACATCGGGTATAGATATAGGTAAGACATTTATGTATTTGAACCTTCCACGTGCAGAAACCAGTAAAATGTGTACTAAAATACGTATAAATATCTTTTAAATACAAGTCAAAATATATCGAAGTTCAAAATATAATATCGCAACTATAACCTGAAAAATTAAGGTTAAAAATGGCTAATACGCATGTTTAAAATCGTTAATTCAATGATAAATAGTTAGCTACACTTACTGTCAACTGTTTTCAATGTATGAAAATCTGCTTTTGTTTTCCTGTTGTTATTTTGTATTAAAATATTAATGGCAAACTGTATTAAATTTGAAATTATATTTGTCTATGGATTCTTGAGTGGGGATCGTATATTCCGATCCCAATTTTGCGGGCAGAACTACCGTATGATGTCTTTTCAACAAGGCTAACTTTTAGTCAGCTCCAGCGCTATCTTCTTCCGATGTTCAAATTAATCACAAGTAACAGTAACAATACAATATTTGCATAGCAAAAGTAAATAGTGTTAGCCAATGTAACAATCGCCTCACATCATATGGCAGTTTTAGCCGGCTAAATTTGGATTCATTAAGTTCATCACCGCAAGATGTTAAGAACAAGAAAATTATTGTTATAATGTTCAAAACAAGACTTTGATACTTAAAAGTATAAAAATAAACTTATTATTGTTTCAAGATTTCAAGATGGTCATTAGTCATTGTGTAGTGTGGTATGTGTAATGTTGTTTTGTAAGTAACTAACATGCAACACCTTTGCTACTTTTAATTAATTCAAATTCACTATACAGTTTACACCAATACTTAACAAAGGTTTCCTCTGGCGGATTTCAGAAACATTTCAAATTTTCAGTAAATGTGAATACACCTACCCAATGTCGATAATCAGAAAATTTTGGTTTCTAAATGTCAAGAAACACAACGCATCTGAAAGATAGTGGCTGGCAATAATTTTCCGTTTTTCGTCTTCCCAAGTTACCCCTAATAGGGGGTAAGTCATACGTTGTACTTCAAAAACATGCATTTTTGTGCGGACAATATACACCCACCATTTATACACCGATTGCAGTAAAATTTTGACAATCAATAGTTCATTACACTGCCCAACAAGGTAATTTTTTATTTTTTCCTTCTTTTCAAAAATCACTGTATTTAAATATTTTTAATTCTCGAATGTATGAAAAATTGTACCAGAGCACTGTTTGAAATTGTTTTGTTTTTTCATTTTTTAAAAAACAGCAATCTTTAAATAGCATTCATTAAATATAATATGAATTGATTGAATTATAGGGTCTATACAGGGTGGTCAATAAAGAACAGACACGCAATTAATGTGTACATAAACTCATCTGCTCTTTCTGGATTACACTGTATGATCTCAAAATGATTTTATTTACAAAAAACGTAAAAAAGAATGTCTATAATTTTCTTGCTCAAACGAGACAAGTACATATGTCGTAGGCATTTTTTTTCGACACATATTTTTTCATTATACTGTGAGTGCCCCAATGATTCATAATTTCGAAAATTTAAGTTGGTAATTTTTGAAAATGTAGTAATAAACTCAAAATTTTTTTTTTTTGAGAGTGAATGAATAATCGAATTTCAAAAGTTTAATTCAATCCGTCCAGAAATAGCAGGAATATAACCGGAACAAAAATCCTTACTGCTGAATGTAACGCATTCCTTACTCCTTAAATGGGGTTTCTCGAGAATCTGAAAAATAGAA
>JABASD010002723.1:0-24445 GCA_019776165.1 Pogonognathellus flavescens
ATTCTGACACCTGCGCTTTATACCATTGCATTGCCTACTCTATTACAGAGATGTACCAGAATTATAGAAGGTAGGATGAAACACAAACTATTTTACTAGTACAAATTACGCTTAACCAATACCATACAATACCCGAGGCATCATGTAACATGTAGTCTTATTTATATAAAGTTTCCAAAGTTTATATAGATTCTACTAACTGATAATTGATCTTATTATACTGCACATCAGAGTGAAAGCAAATTTGCTCATTCAGCTGTTATTATGTAGATATCAACTTATTTTAAGCTATAAAATGAATAATTCACCATTCAAGGCAAATATTCTCTCGATTTTGCTGTAAGGAAATATCCCGTGTAACAATCTCAGTCGTTTGACTCATTTGTAATCCGAGTCGTGAACATTGTGTCCGTTGTTTTCCATAAACACAAGTCTTAGGAGGAAGACGTTAATTAAGGCAAAGCGCAAATTTAATTTCTGCCTAATTAACCTTAAGGGTTTCTTGACGGTACAACTATCATTTAGTACGCCTCGCTAATGTCTACTCTACACAAGATCTCTCTCCTGGTAAAACACAAGCAAAAAGGTGTTTCGATTTTGACGTTCTCAACTAGCCTTTAGTTACATTATAACCTTTACAACTCGTTGTGCACTGATTGAAAGTGTCTATCAAGCGCTTCAAATGTCGTCCTCACCAATTTACTGCGTTGTAAACGACAAATGAGCACCACGGGATGTACATTCCGCTAATGAGCTATTAAACGTTCTCCTTCATTAAACACAAAGTCTCCTAGAATCAAGCATAACTATCACAACTACATAGTATTAAACCACCTGGAAAATGTACTGCAATACCATCCCGGAACCAACCCACGCAAAATGACTTTTGCAAAAAAAGGAATACTAATCTACGAATTTTAATTATTATATAAAATTACTGACTTGTTTAAAAAATAAATTGTCACACACCAGGGACAACATAGAAGGAATTACAACGTGGGCGTTTGAATTTACTTGAATTAATTATCTAAGTGTAAACTAGACTATTTAAAAAAATATCTGTACCAGAGTAGGAAGAGGAAAGACCTATATATGTACGAAAAGAAAAAGACGCTTGGGTATTCTATCAATGTTTGCAAGTGTACAAACAAGGTATTTGTAAAGAAAAGTGTGTTTGACTAAGCATTGCAGTAGAGACTAGAAGACTTTTAGTAATAAAGCTATGAAAATTGAGAGAGAGAGTGAGAGAGGAAAGAGAGAAGGTAGCAAAATGCTGAAATATTACACAGAGAAGGACTGGCACACACAGAGAGTTAGTATGTGAATTGCAATGCATCTAAGGAAGAACGGTATGACAATAATGCCGTGTTGTAGTTGGATGAGTTGAGACGGGGATGCTAAAGCGTCAGCGCTCAAGCTTCCAGATGGGGAGAAAGCAGTCCCGGCTGCCGCTAGCTGGCTTCTATATATTTTGTGTGCAGGGAAACAGCATAGCTATACCGTACAAGAACAGGAGGAACGGATTCTCTCTCTGGCAAGTTCAGACTGCTCAGAATTTCAGTTCCTACTGGAGAAAGTCGAGCCTGAGTCAGTTTAGCCTGAGCTCTCACGCACGAAGGACAGACCACACAGAGACAAACACAAGGAAGAGACAACACTGTGAATTATATTCACTCTTTACGCTCACCCTACCACTGTTTCACCGAGTACAGAATCATATACGAGAAAACAACATCAGAAAGTTATTGCTATCATTTCCTGTTCGAATTGATCTTCGAAGTTGTTTGTTAGCTACACGAGTTGATTGTGGATAAGGTTTGGAAGAGGAAGAAGTTGATCGAATTGAACAGTCCGGGGCCTGTCTACCCTCGAGGGACGCGGTTAAATTACCAAGAGAAAGTGTATTGTTACAAATACATAATACACTTGTAGCGGTGAATTGATTTTATTTTTGAGGACCACCACGGACTTTAAAAGCAAATTTGATTTACATGTGCCCAAGTTGAACTATTATTGTTTGAAGAACTGTGTGTGTAGGAGTTGAGTGTTTTTAGAACGGGAGAGAGCGGTGTTTTGGTCAAAGGAGACAGAGGAGGTTAGAGAAGAAGAAGAAGTGATCATATACTTACCAGAGGAATATCATTAGTGTGTTGGTTGTTGTGTGTGCAGTGTGAGAGAGTCCTCGCATTTGATCAGATAGGGAACATTTGTTTGAATTGACTGTGACCTGAGAGTTTGTGTGCTACACGATATTACTTTTGTGTGCATTGAGGCGATTTTAAGCAGATTACTGTCTAATACAACAAGGCTACATACACATAATACTCTTCTGTATCATATTATTACTTCCGCTGACTGCTCTCTCATCTATTCTGCTCTCGCAGTCTTTTTCAGCCGACTAGAACTACTCGTCGAGTATTTTACCACATACGTATATTGAATTCCCTACTCTGAATATATCTTGGGTGTGTTGTAGTGGAAGTGAAAGAGAATTTTACTAGTGCGAGGAAAAGACACGCTTGTCGAAATTGTATGTTGGGCTTTGGAAGGACTTGACTGGTTTTGTTTCTACTATCTAATGATACACATGCATTACTGTGTTTTTATACCTACTTAGAAACATTAAGGCTAAACGGAAACACGAAAGGGACGGCCTAGTTCTGTCTTGAGTTTTTTCTCAAGCTTCAGCGGACAAATACCTTTTCGAAGCGTTTCCATTCCCAATTTTCGTAAACTCATTCACTTAAAGCTACACAAATACAATTTGCTCATAATATGCTTTGAATGTGCAGCGTCTTGTTTGGTTCTTCCACGAGTGCTCACCTTTCTGGTTGAAAAAGACACAACATCGTATATATAGTAGTAAATTTTTGACAAGATAAGTGAAGACGAGCAGAGCGGTTCTCATTGAAAACTACGTGAACTTGAGCCTGGACAAATTTTCAGTGGAAACTTTTCCCAGAGAGTTGTAGTTGTCAACAGTACTTGATTATTCTAAGGAGAAAGTTGAAACACATGCAAAGTTCTCTTCTTCTACTTTGTCTCAAAGAGCATAGAATATCTCGCCAGACTAAAGTTTCTCTCTCCTTTCCATGCTTGTGTTTATATAAAGTTAAGTTGGAAGTTAAGACGAAAGAAAACTTGCTGTGTGTTTTCACTGTGCTCTGCCACATTCAACGAACCGAGTTCTTGTACTTGTTTTAAATACTCTTGTAATTAGTGTGGAATATTAAAATACCCACAAAACATCACTACACTACACACTAGACGACTCAGGACGATTTCCTTATTAAAAAGTAATTCTAAACAGACGTCACCGGTTAATACTTTATTCATAAATTATACTCTCCAATTTACTGAATGTTTCATCCTCAGCAACAGAATTCGACACTTTCGCTCTGGTGCTAACAGATTTACTCCGAAATCACAACCGTAACATTACAAACTTTTAAACTATTTCTATTTATCCCGAGTACACAATACTTACAGCTATAACTCAAGTTCCATCATCAAGTTAATATAACGTATTATTAACACTTTGTGTAATAGTATTCATTACAGAGACGATCCCTATTGAAAACTAAATCACGATCTTCTCGTTTGAGGTAAATAAAATCATGCAATTCTCAATAATTTTTCACTTTTCCCCGTAGAAAGTTGGCTGTTACTCTAAAAATAAAATAACAAACAAAATTGTAGCATTGAAAAGTGGTTTTGTGGATTTATGTAAAAAATCTGGAGTAAAACAAATCAAAAGCTATCCATCTTACTCGGATTGTGTCTTTTAGGTGGAGTAGATTACAGCTGATTCCTTTCAGTTCAATTCGACTCTCACCCACACAAGGTCTCATTTTCCTTACATTGGGATTGTATTGAAAAATCCTATTTGGGCTCACGTCACTACACCATAAATTGAACATTTCAGGTAGATTTAGTATTTGCAGTTGCATCAAATACGAAAAGGCAGACATCGTGAATATCGCCTTGACTTGGATTTCAAAGTGACTTGCATCAACATCAATCTCACGAATAAGAAACGGAAGAAGGCCTGAGTCTATAGACAGACTTAGTTATAGCTATCATCGCAGAATCTTTTCCGTCGACAACACAACATCACTTTTCCTGTTGGTTGCTTTACATTGAAATACACTACGGAAAAGTGCAGTACATTACTGCAGCACCCAAACAACAACGTTGTCTTGTAACATATTGAATTCAGTGAAAGCCAAATTGAAAAGGAAAGTGTGCACGTAGTAGAAGCGAATCCTTCCAAAAGTCTCGAGTCTATATTTTATAAAGCCACCTTAGCCGGTAGCCATATAATACACTCAAACACAAACCAGTCTCATTTGAATCTAAAAAGCAAAGGGAAAGGAAAGTTATGTACAACTCTGTTTTTTCTTAGTGGTATTTTCACAGTGAGATTTCTCTATTTGTGGAAAAATATAAAAAATAAACTTTCAGTAGAATTGACTTGACCTGGCTTTGGTTGGTTTGCCCACGCATATAAACTTGGATGAACTGTCTGAACTGTGAACAGAGGATAGTGAGCTGAATTCTCCGAGGATCATTGAGTATTCGGCTAGCATGCACTGATTTCCTTCTTGGCTGTCCAATGTTTATTTATCCAAGCTTAAGGAAGCCCATTGGATAAATGTGATGTCTCACTGTGGATTCGATTCGAGAATAAAGTAGTTAGAGAGAGAATACTAAGTAAAGCCTTTCTTTCCTTCCAACCACACACACACTCGAGACGCGCCACTTACTCTTCAATCACTTACAATACTCGTACTACATAATCGTGCTTAAGTCCTACCTTGTTACTCTACTTTATGTATCTTCCTTTGATTTTCACAGAACTCTTCTTCTATGTCTTCTTCGCTTATGCCAATCCCGACTTAAACACATAACCGAAATTTGGAACAGAAAATACAAAATCAACATGAAGGTAGTCCTACACTAAACCCGTCACTTTCTCCAGCGTCAGCATACTTCTCAAAGTAAGTAGTAACACAAAGTTAACTTTCTCTTAAATAATTCAACCTACTGAAATATATTTCCAACCTCCAAAAATCGAACTTCGCTTTGCCTCTGTGGCCATGAAGTTAACAGAAAAGACCTAATGCAATTCAGTTGAATGAAATAAATTATTTTCTGTTTATTTACCTGCAAGGGCAAATCATACACTGAAAAATAAAATGTTATATTATTAATTGTGTACACTCCAGCAATATTATTGTTACACAGTTGCATCAATAGTTAACCTATATAGTATAGTTTTTCAATTTTATTATTGTAACTAAAGCATATTTTACATTGGGTATCTAATATCTAATGAATCCAAAAAATCTTTATGCATAAATACCAGTAATTCAAAAATTACTTTATGTACACCTACAAACACGTTGTGTTTGTTTCTTGCATGCAAAACATTTTGCAGAAAAAATATTTATAAAAAGTCGCACTGTTTCTGTATGTTTCAGCGTGCGACCAAATGAGGATGGTGTGAAGTTAAAAAACTGTTTGGATGGTTCTTGTCCTGAAGACTTGGCGTTGACTACCACAGTTGGATCCTTAGAGAGTCCCTCTGGAACGTATAAAGTAAAGAAGGAAAACATCGACATAGGAAAGATGCAATTGAAGAAGCAGCAGCACGAGTAGACTTCATACAGCGCTGCATAGAAATGATCTGTGTCTCCACTCTGCTTCAATCTATCTTCTCTAGACTATTTCGAATTTGAGAATCAGCTCTACTCAAGCCATCACATCAGCAGACGCGATTTTGTTGTAAAGGAGAGGAAGAGATTCGAAAAGACTGAACTGGATGAAAGAAGTGTGCGTGTATCGCACTACATTGAGTTTCTCTACTTGTGGAATTAGATTCTTTCTTGAATAGAGCACAACAGAGCAGAACACTCGTCTCTTCAATTCCTGTCCTTGTACAATGGTATTGAGCTAAGTGCGTCCTATAGTTATCAACTTGATAGTCCGAAGACAAGCAAAGGCGTGCATTGAGCGTCTGATTGTGACTTGTGTGTTCGTCGTCGAGAAGCATTAGATGTGCATGTAGTACACACTTCTGCAAATATATCCAGATATATTTGTTTGAGCTGCAAATTGTAAATATAGGAAAGTACCGAGGTACTTACTATACGTTTAGTTGCAAAAGACTGCACTACACCACCACCCAGTTGTCTTGTCTTTTCTCGATCATTTTGAACGAAGAACTAATCTGTCTCTGGTGACCCAACCAGAGAATAGAGAAAGGGAAAGCCGTAGCTAAGGCAGGCCAATCCCATCTCAACTCACATAAGTAGACACAGACAAGACAATATCGTTAGTTGCTTCTGAAAGAGACAGAAAGATTGAGATGACAGCCAGTCGTGGAATTGTGATAGTTGTCGTAGTCAGAAAAGGAGAGCTCTGTACTCTTTATACACATTTGAAGGTTCATCCTCTCGTGTCGACCTGCAACTTCGTCCAAACACGACCGTTAGCTGCACGAGCGTTAAGAGCAAGTTGATAACTTACGTATTGTCGTTCTTGTTCTACTACTACAATACATACCGTACAATTCTATATATAAATACTTTTTGCGTTATATTGCAACAATTGTGTCTGCCCCAGCAGAGAACTGTGTCATTTTACTGCTACTGCCGTATTGTGGTTTAATTTCTTCCTCGTGGACTTCAACTTGGAATTTCTCACGTAAAGTCAACTGTAATTTTGTGTAGTGTTATTAAACTCGCTCTTTCACTCTCACTCACCATTCCATTTGCCTTCACCTACATCCTGTGACATATAAAGGCATAGGACAGCAGTAATATAGAGAGACTGTGAACTGTGTGTGACACGACGACAACGGGACACGAGAAGAAGACAATCAGCTTTGTTGGCTGTGCTTTCACTTTGTCGTATATTTGTGCATACCTACGTACACCTTCTACTACTATATACAAAATTGGACGAGTTGAGACTGAAAACAACTGAACTAAAGTGAACTCTCTGGTTGTTGTGGTCTTTCTCGTGATTTCCTGCCCTGAATTGAATAAAATTGCTGGTCACCATCATCATGAGTAAATTTCTATCCAGGGTTACGACACTTTGTGCTGTCATCGCCACCATGAATCTCCTCCTCATGGCTGCCATCGCTAATGACGGTAAATTATCCAAACTTTCATTGTATTCAGCTTGACATAATATAATTTTAGTATATAAATACCAAAGTGTATCTTATATGGGTTTTAGAGACATGCCTATGGACTATAGCATAAAGGAACAAACCACACATCCAATGCCATTAGGCACTACATGCATATTTCCTGCGTAATTTATGGCTTGACTGTAATAGATGTACATATACACATTAAATCTGTGCGTAAATCCTTACATTCCTTAAACGCACTCCCATTATTTTTCATTTATTACTTACTACCGTCGTGTTTAGTCTCGTGTATTTTATTGCTCTATAAATTGCTAGGGGAGGACCGCCCTTGTTGAGAGACACGTTAAGACGTTACTGTATTCCTGCGTATACAGCCAGCTACGCACAATTCTCATTTATTTATGAGCCCCAGTGTTAACCAAAAAGATATTCTGCGTTTATAGAGTACATATAATAATGTATTAATGTAATATAAGTATGTGTCTGTGTATAGACATTATCTGAACTTGTCTGCACATATTAGCATGTGTGGCATAGTTTGTAGCAGTAGTGTGTACGTATACATTATTATGGCATGGCATATTAGAATCATGAATTGGAAGAGATAGGGGTAAGGATAAGTATTATTGCAGTAAAGCGTAAAAGGCGTAAACACATCTGCTTTCTGTCTGTCTGCTGCGATTTTATGTAAATCCTTAGATACAGGATTGTGAATAAAACGCTGAAAATACAATGCATGTTGCGCATTAAGGTATATATCTTATATGCAATGTTGACTTTCATTGTTTACCACTACATGAGAGCAAATAAAATCATGAGTCAATGTTACATCCTCAATGTGTGTTGCAAGGACGTGTTTATAGTTAGTTTCCTGTCTACCCGGGTGGTAAGCTCTTAAAAGGGTAATATAGCAGTACTAGCGTAAAATATAAACTTAAAAAGATTATTTACACATTTGACTTTCTTTCAGCAAACTCGGAGCTTTTTGAAATGCAGTGGTACAAAGAAACCGTGGAAGGCTCAGCGTATTTGTGTGTAATGCATACTTGTGTGGAATAGATCAAAATACATTTCAGAAATATATGATATGCAATGTTTCTTTTGTTAAAGAACTGCGGCGAGGTTCTTGTCTGCGTTTGATGAAAGGAGTTAGTTGTTAAGCAAAGGAACAAAGAGACCTTATGCATGCTACACGAAATATATGTCAGATATTTGTAGCAAAATGGAATAAGATTATATAGGGAAATGAGAAAATGGAGCAGAGAATGGAAAGAGATGGAAACATTGACTCTTTCTGTCTACAAGTGACTACCGGGTGAGAAAGAATGAATAGGTGAAGGTAAGGCAAAGCTCACAATTGTTAATAGTACCGAGAAAGGTTATTTGAAGTGAATACAGAGAAAACAATGGAAAGTATTTTGAAAGACGATATAAAAGGAAATATTATAATGAAGTGCTTTAGAATTCCCCTCAAGTCAACATTCAAAATTCACATTTGCAGAAAAGTAAACCAATGGCAGTCGGTACAGTATAGGACAAGTATAATATGAATAGAAGATTGCGTGGATTCCTTAAATCTTTTCCAAGTTGATGATTAAGTTGAACCGAGACAACAAGAGTAATTTAAAGAAGAAAGGCTTTTCCTATCCTTTTGTGCTTGTCGTAAGTAAAATATTATTAGTTAAGCAAGACTTGGTGGAAGTATTACAAGGACAAGCCTATAGGTAAATATTATTTAAAATAATACATTGGTAGGTACTAGGTGCATATTATACAAGATGCGTGACTTGCGTGTAATAATTACAAAGCAGGACTGACTCTGGTATATTTCTAGGTATATAATTTGTGGATGTTTCTGTGCACTTACACAGAGATAGGTACTAAATGCTAAAAGCACTATGCAGTACAAAATATATGCATTAGATATACATTTTGTATATAAATATGAAGATTTTTCTTGGAAATAGTTGTATTTCTACTTTGTATTCATGTAGAATTAAAATAATATAAAAAGATTGTATAGAATTGTAAAGGAAAGACGGATTTTAGTCTTACGCTTTGGTGTGTTGTGAATGGAGACAGGGACGAATTAACTAACACACTGGAGAAAAGCAAATGACAAAGTAGTAGTGTATTATAATGCCGAAAGATTCGAATGTAGCACATACAATGTCGAAGACACTTCTGCAAATCTCGTGAAATAAAGTAAGTGAAAGCAGAGCTACTTAGCAAGTGAACTACATGCAGTCTTTTTCGACATTCTTTATATTTACTTTTGGAGCAGTGGTACTGGTACTAGACAAAAAACATGAATTTAGATGAAAAGAAAGAAAAGAAGAGGAGGGAGGCATTTGAAACGAATAAAAGTAGAGAACGCATAGAAAAAACTTTTAAGGAGACGCAACTAAAAACTGTTGAATGTTTTCCTTAGTTTTCACTTGAGGCAGACAACAAACAGACAAAAGTATAGAAAAGAGAAAAGGAAAATAAACTAAGTGAAGTAAGTAAAAGAGGATGGCTAGTACTAGTAGGAAAGAGCTCGGTAGATTCTCATCTCTCTCTCTGTGTGTGGATTGAATTGAACGAGAAAACCTTTATGAGATGAGACTCTTTTATTAAGGAAAGCCCTCTTATGTTGTGGCTCTGAGAGAGATGCCCTGTGTTCCTTACTTATGTATGCAGTCAGAAATAAAAGAATAAAAAGACTTTGACTTGAAGGAACACTGGCGTATAGAACGTATCAAATAGAATTCTCTCATACGTACTCCTCTCATAGATATCTGTTTTACATATAAAATATATCTTGCATGTATCATCCCTCCTCAATATGTTCTCCAGAATATTGTCAGAATATTCTGCGTTGTATGTGTGTTATCTTGTATTCTGTATTTACCGTCCGCGTCCGTCTATCTTCATTTTTCCATGAAAGACCTAACTTTTTCTCTAAAAAGTAATACACAGCAAGAAAATGCAATAGTACAGTGTTTTACTTGATGTTACTTACTTTCAGATATTTTTTACAGGATCTATGATGATATGTCTTGTATATCAAAACTTTCTAAGAATGAAGAATGTTGAAAACACCTCATCATTAAAGAGTAGCAGTGTATCCTACTTTTCTATAAAAATCCTTGAGAATCTAAAGTTTTCAAGTTGAATGTATGAAATGTAGTGTATATATTATAGTCTCTCTGTATATCAAACTGAACAATTCATTCCGTCTATATTCTACCTATGTATATCTCATTCACATTCATCGTCGCGTTTTCCATGCACCCGAGAAATGACAGAAAATGAGAACAATGCTGTTCGTAAAATAAAGTAAAACACATAACGTTTGTTGACGACGAGTACGAAGTTGATTCTCGTATTCTCACGAGTTTTTCACGAGTTTCTGTTGTTCGTGTGTCATTCAACATTGCAAGTGTTTAAAGTTAACTTACTTTGTACATTGCAACGTCCTTTCTTTTTCTATACACGTCTGTGAGTGAATGGTATGTTGAATGTTGTTAGTAAAAACTTGTTGTTTCCTGCATATCTATATATCCTACATATGTTTTTACTTAAAATAAACAGACAGATTTAAGTAGGCGAAAGTTATAAAAAATTCAGAGTTGATTATTTAGTAGCTAATGCACGGATTGTCAAAGTTATCTTCGTAGTTTTGTATTGCTGAATGAAACAGTTTGTTTGTGTCAACATACGTATACTTTTCCTTTCATTGGTATAGCCTTGGGTATCTGTTTTGTAAAATCTGGCTAGTCTCATTCAAACTGTGTTTTATGTGTGAATGTGTCTGCTGAATATATTTTTCATTGTGTGCAGCTATCTAGGTTAGTATTTAAAAAGATACGATGGTTTAGATTGTGAGAGAGAGAGAGAGTGGATATTGTTCATAAATAAATAGTGTGGAGCAGGTATGGAATTGACGTTGACAAACGTAGCCACCTAATACAATGTAGGCGAATATTATTTGTGAACGCAATGCATCGGATGACATAAATGAGGAAATGAAAAAGCATAAAATGTCAACGCGAAGCAAACTCTAGAGTTATTTCACATATACCTATCACATGGCACTACTTACATTCTTCGCTAGTTTAAATGAAACAAACTAGACATTCGTAAAAACGTTCGTTTTACCTCATTTTATTACGGAACTGGAAAATACACTTCTGTATATTTATGGGAATGCTAGGCTTACTGTTTCTCCGTCAGCACATAAATAATGCAGAACAATATCAAAGGCAAACTTCTCGTAAACCCAATTCAGCTGAATTTTCTCTTCATATATCTATTTACATAGATGATATAGCCTAGGCTTACACTTATGCAGATGCTACAGGATACAGTTGTCATATTATACCTATTTACAATTTACAAGATAAGAGTTAGATCTGCACGTTTGAAATTTTTAAGTAAAGAAGTACATCATTTACATTTGTGAATATATATGTAGGTAATTTTCAACTAAAGGAGACTGAAATTCAAGTATTTAATACAGCAAACAAAATATTGTTAATTCGTTGGATGTTTAATATGTTGTTGTCTTGTTATAAGAAAAATAATCTACAAGTGATAGATTCAGAATTAAGTTCTTAAGTTACAATATTTGTTGTTCGACTGTTTGACTATGTTCATTTAACTAAACTAACGTAAGATATATTAGGTATATTATCTTGATTGATTTCTTGCTCTGTGTAAAAAGTCTATGATTCCCCGTACACAATTGGCACAATGTCTGTAATTTGCAATAGATAATCCAAATAACATATAAAATTAATACGGTAACTCAATGAATGTTTAATATATTTATATCTGTTTCATGGAAGGACGTTGGTTGTCTCGTCATTTATGTTACGGGTCGACCTGTTAATCTATGAATTGTCTAATTTGGCGTTAATTACACTGGGCATTTGAAAAAGTGTGTTGTGCAAGTATAACAGGGTATTTTGGACGTTGCAGTCTAAATAGAAGAGTATATAGATTTAAAAACGAAGTGAAACGCATTAGTGATAAAAATGGAGTAAATCCTTTCACAAAGACAGGAAAGCTAACCATGAGAAAACCGCAAATCCGTCGCTCAATCTCACGGGCTTTGATTTTCACACAGTTTCCACATTTGAATTTGATTTGTGCTATAAATTCCGTGTAAAATCATTCTTTTGAGCTCCAACTCAAAAGAAGCGGCCATGTATGGAACGTATCGCAAAGGCGATAGAGGTATTTATCTATGTACTCAATCAGCAACAGCAGACACAGTCTCCAAGAGCTTTAGCCATACAAATAGTAAAATATCACTTTCAAGGTAGAATAGAAGAAAGAAGACATCTGCGGACTCATGTCTCCATATCTTCATCTAAATGCGTACTTTCCCCACTTTTATTTACTTTTCAAGTTAAATTACAGAAAAGGTATACTAAAATTCTCTATAAAAAGCTCCTACCCCTAACTAACTGTACTTCTAGCATGAATATACCTACTACTTATTATGTAGCAGAGTAGTGGGTACATAATAAACTAATATAGGGCTATACAAACCGTTAAGCGTACTTAATAGCTATATAAGATGTGAGTGGATGTCTCATATCATACCTTACCTATATAAGTCATAGAATTCGTGCAATCTGTACCTAATTATTAATTAATTATCTGTAATTCCGCAAAATTTTGTGGGCTTCTTTCCTGTTTTTGGTCTTTGATTAACTTGGAACAATTACCTTCTATGTGAATATTTCTGAGAAATGCTTTACAGAATTTTTGCTTATCCTCTTACCATCCATTTACAGTAGGAACGTAATTATCGTTTTTCTACCCGAACTTTCAATTTTGAGTTGGTAAAATTAAATATAAGGGTTTAAGTAGCGTCAGGAAAAGGGAAGTGGAAAAGTGAGTTATAGGAAAAGGTAGGCACAAAATTGCCAAAATTGGAAACACTGTCTAGTGTGGAGCTGGATGGAGAGCCTAGAGCCTCAATATCTCGGTGTATACACTACCACTCATTTACCCTTTTTCATCCATTCTATATACCTACAGATGCACGCATGTACCCAGGTCTATGGTTATCCCAGCTCAGGAAGGATAATATATTTGAAATGTAGTAACTAGAAAGAGGTTGCAAAGAAAAAGAGAGTACTAATGGTAAGAGCAAGAAAAAGAATAAAAGCAAAAGGAAAGACTGATGCCGAAGGGAATAATTAATGAAAAAGTTTCCCGATTTCATTTTAAATCTATTCACCACACTTTTTCTTTACATCTTCAGGTATTACTGATTACAGTTCATGTATTCACAGCAAAAAAGAAATTCCGACATAGACTTCGATCACATCATACACACACGCATATATGTGAGTACTTCTTATAGAACGAAGAGTCACAGCAGCTTCTAACATTAAAGCGGTGACTATAGGCTATAGGTAAGTATTATAAACGGTAATATTAGTGCATTGCATATATGCACGGCACGCGCTTTCCTTTGCCAATGCAAATATACTGTGGATGTATTTGATGATTCTTCAGCCCTGCTTCCTGGGGCGTCCTGCAATCGGTTATTTGCACCATTATTAATATTTTTGGAAACAGCCTCTATGCAAATTGCTGCTTGCTTTAAGAATGGACTGGAATATCAAAAATTAAAAGAAAATCGTTAAAACGAAGAAGATGAATGTATGAAATCAGTTTTATTGCATTAGTGTTAGGTATTTGTACAAAATATATATAGGTTGCATTTTATTAAGGTGTCTAAAGGTTTGTGTAAATTATCCATGTCATGTTTGCATATGCAAATTCATTGGTTAAGTTTATTGTTGATTTGATCGTTATGTATTAGGGTCATGGCTGTTGCTTGTTCAGCGAACACTCTTATGCTTAACCTTTGTTTATACATAATATTATTTGGAGCCACAATTTACCTTACTAATAGTTTATGAAAGAGTTACTAGAGATAAACTAAATTATTCCACATTTGCTGACTTCTTTGAGTTATATTAGAAATTAGGGAAAGAAAGCAGTGGAATGGGTACATTTTGCAAGCATGGGGAAAATACTTTCCCTCAAAATACAAAATCTAAATACTTTGTTAGCTGCAAAGTTCGCAGACTTAAATACTAAAAATACCTACGTTCATACGATCCTATTCAGAATTTACCAGAATAATATTGTTTTCTTTAACCTGATAATTATCTTTTGCTGGAAATCAATACAAAATGCTCAAAATATTTTGAGTAACAAATATAATATACATTTCATATACAAGTAAGTACAGTAAGTAACTATTAATTATAAAAATACACATTTTAAAATTGTGGTTGAAAGAAGTACCAGTACCTATATATACGTACCAATAGTAAAGCATATTCTGGATATTGAACCTGTAATTGCTTCTCAAAATACAAAATACTTTTTCAATTATTTTTGATGTATTTACACATGTATTTTGATGCTTTGCTAGCAAACTATTTTCCCCGTGTTTTTGGGAGACAGAGAGGTGATATAAAGTCAAAATGTGACATGATGTAAGTTGAATTTCCACAGTAAGGGTATACTATTATAGAATGCGCGGTTGAATACGTTGAGTAAAAGTGAAAGAATGAGTTAGAGAGCAATTTCTGCGTAGCTCGTTCTGTATTGTCTGTATCCAAGTTCTAGTTGGGTTAGTGAAGCAAGACGTAAGTGTATTCCCATAGTATATTTCATGAGACCTGGTGAATGAGTCAACTCACCTCTGTACAGACACTATTTCTCTACCTCAAACCTCATTTTCACTATTTCAGCTCAGTCAATCAGTGAACTGATGTGAGCTGAGCTATAGTCAATCTCTGTGAAAGACAAATTCGCTCATTCCTCTTCTCTTACAATTTCAACTTCTGTATTCGTTCTTGAATAGGATCTCACTGCTAGTCGTCTTGACTCGAATACATTTAAGATAAGTTAGTTGACTGCCCTAATGTGCCTCTTCTACTCACAATCAGTGGAGTTCGTAGTTGACTCTTGTACATATATCCGTCTATACGGCTTATACTGATGTGAATCAGATTAGAACCGATTCGCTTCAACAGTTTAACACTCTTTTCAAGATTTTACAGTGAGAAATGAAGTACTTTTATTTCATTCCCCCTTGGCTAAGTACTTCTTTGACTGAGGTATGAGATTTCTAATGAGTTTTTTGTTATGTTTCCGTCCATCCACGTTTTTCTATCCTCACAAAGGTTTCTTCGTCTACAAACTTTTCTAATTATCCATCTTGAATACCACACGCACGTGAATATCGTCATAATCTCTTCTATGTGTGAACACAATATTTCACTACAGAAAGATCCACTCGAGACAACCATATTTTTTAAACACAGGGTTCTTAGAATGTGTCAATTATAATTTTACAATTTTAATTAATCAAACAATAATGTTTTTGTTTGCGAATCCTTTGAACATCCAAACTTTGAACAAATTGAATTGTCTCTTTGTCTAGAGCCTACAGATAGACCGAGATATATCTACATCTAACTTACTTGTCTTAAGATATCAGTCTAGACAAAGAGAAAATAATTATTTCAATTCAAAGTATTTCGCACTATAGTTTAATTACTTAATTAAAATATGCAGCCATAATTACTTACTTGGAGATAATTTGTCGTGTATGTATTTCTTGGCAAGAAACATGATTAAAACATCACCTGTGTTTGTTGAAAAACATTTTTAGGTTTCTGACGAATACAATTTATTTTCGATTAACAGATTGTTACTGAAAGTCCCGTCACTTGTATGTCTACTAGTCTAGACATCACATGTCTTGTCGACATATACGTTGATATGCGTTTTGACTTTTTGGGGTACGGTTGACTTGCAGATTTTTGTGAAAGTGGGTGTGTTTGTGCATGAAGCAAATCAAAGCATGAAGAGAATCGCATTCTGTTTCCAACAAAAGTCATGTAATATTGTGGTGAAAGTGGTGAAAGGAGGAGAAGGGGAGAAATGAAATTTGGCTTTGGTTAGAGTAAGCTCAAGGAGTTTAGAAAAGTTTAATAGTTGATATGATACCAGCAAAGGAAAATACTAGTACATACATATACTTAGAAAGAAGAAGACTGTTCTGTTCGAGGCAAATATTAAAGCGGAATGTTTATGTTGAAGAGAGTGAGAGAGAGAGAGAGGGAAATTTTTGCATGTGAAGAGTGTATGTGTGTTGGTGAGGGTATGAGAGACACGACAGTTAGACAAGATGTTCTGTTCAGCTTCAACCCACCAACTTGAGCTCAAGAATCAAGTTACACTCTCAAGTCTTTTCTTTTGTGTGTGTCGCACTATAAAAGTATATAGCATTATTTGTATGTGAGTCTGATATCCATCCTTAGAACGATTCCAAGTGAGCTGGCCATAGCCACCCACCATTTCCACCAGCAGCACTCCACTCCAAAACTCTCATATAATGCCCTCTTTATATTTGGGTACTTTTTCTCTACTGCAGCTTCAGAATGGCGGTGTTGGAGTCATATCTGTAGATGAGTAGGAGATGAGATGATGATCATGGAGAAAGTGTGGAAGGACGATGGGAAAACTTGACTTGGTTTGGTTACGACGTGGGTCTTCTTTCTCACTTTCTTATAAGGTGGCTCATATCATGCCGCCAGCCTCACTATTATCACCTCGTAAATTTCTTGCGGGGATTCTTAAGCTAAGAGACGATAACGAAAAGAGGGAGAGACACGCAGTCAGAATCACACTGCCCTTCAATGACTTCAAGCCAAATCCGAATCTTGATAATATCACGTGCACATTCAAAAGACATACACACTACACATAACCAAAGTCCTTTTATCCATAGGTGTATATTTAGATTACGTTCGCACTACAGTACCTATACAAGATGCTTATAACAACGTGATAGCTATTACCTTTGCATACTAAATTGTATTACGGATACGATTTATATAAAAATATCCATTTAAACTGTGTTCTTCTTTGTTCTTAGAACACACTTGAAGCTGAAGGCTGAAATGTCAGCATTGTAGTAGTGCTGTCACTCAAATTCAGTTCACTGAACTTCAGCATGGATGAAATAAGTTGGGTTCAGAAAGTTCACAACTTACAAAAAACCAATATACCTATTTATTTTCTGTTTCCTTCAAATCAATATTTTTAATATATTAATTTTAATGTTCAGTATGTTATGTCTACATACATAAGTAAGTAGGTAGGTCTAGTAAGAGATTGCATTGTGGTAAGTGACAAAAATATTGGGACGCATCATACTACCTTATATTTTAATTGTACCAATATCAATTAATTAATATGTCATAAATAAGGCAGGTTAGATATGAATCTGTGATTGAGTAAAAAAAAGTAAAGAAATAGGAAAAATTTAGTAACATTTCATTTTCAAGCAAAATCTTGTCTAGGTGTTCGTATGCGTTTTTTAAGAATTTTGATGTGATCAACTATTGTTAATTATTAGCATGACTGTTTTATATTGAAAGACTATCTCTGTTGTCACATTCACCTCGTTCTTTAGTTCTCGTTAGCTGTTTTTCCACTTTGCTTCTATTTTTGGACATCCTTTACATTTAGAATTATCACGCTATTGCTGTTATGTACTACTATAATGATATCGTGATCTGATTATATTACAAACAATACACAATGATGCATTCTTTCATTCGCGAGTCGGTTTACTTTTCTGAGCTCATGGCAAGCTACGAACTGCTCGCACTTCAAAGCTTCGATCCATCCATCTCGGTTGTCTCTGTTTTGCATTTCTCCATATTTTAGACCATTTGGTGTATCTGCATTTGCACCAAGGAGAATACAAAGAGAACATGTTGACAGGTCCGTTGTCGTCTGTACAGACAGGGAGTAATGCATGAGACGAGAACCGGAATATTTTTTGGTAACATTGTGTCTAACTACAACTGCAGCGACTTCGACTGTCTGCTCGAGTAACGTTCAGAATAAAGATATTATGGTATGCAGGGGAATGCATTGTATTTGTATGTAGGCAAAGTAAACATCTATTACTATGCATTGTATGCGTCATATAGTAGGAAGCGGGTAAATGTATGTATATATGTACAGTTTACCCGGGATGTCACATTACCTAACATAAACTGAGGAATAGACCGGGTATCTCCAAATCTATGATGTACAGATACGACTAGTTCTACCTCCTGCCTTCTTTTCCCTCGTCGGGGCTTGTTCTTATAAGGGTAAGACTGCCTGCTATATATTTCTGAGAGAGTGTAGTGGTAAAGTGGAAAAAGAGGTTTGTCCTGTTTATGGCTGGTTTCCCTTTTCGAGATCAGTGCACTTTCGTAACTGCGATACACTGCTACTACCGGTACAGAATAAAATCCATGAAGTTGAATTGGACTGGGCAGGCAGGAGAAGGAGAAAGGAATGATCTCTTTGAATTTTACAGAGAGAAGAAAAGCGAAGACCATAAACCTACTGAATAGACGACAGACAATGTGCAACGAATTCTTCATGAAGTAAAAGTAGAATCATGCCCCATCATGTCGTACCAACATCCATGTAAGGAGTCTGTGTATAAAAGTTGTAGCTAGTGTCATGTAAGCAGAAGATAAGAATAGGTATATCTTTAAACTGCATGCAGCTGTACCTATGTCACGTTAACCGTTCTGTTTGTAAGTACATGGCTCAGAGTCAGAGTTATATGACGGTGCACGTATGTACGTGTATATAGTAGATCTTGGGTTTCAATGCATTTCCATTGCGAACGCTTGTTCCACTAGGAGGAAAGAGGTCAAAGTTGAATTTTCGGAAAATGCAGGACTTAAATATGGGGAAATCCCATTTTACCTCACCGTCTGCTACTATATCAAAAGAGACGAAAGGAAAAGTGCCACGTAAAGCGTAAACGTGAATAATAGTGAGATTATAAATGTGAATAAATAGGCTTAGGATTATTTACTGTCTGTGTACTACATGCTTCATAGTTATAGAAAGTTTATGGGTTTATTTATTCCGGGTGTTGCTGCTAGAAGAAGTAGTAATAGTTTCTGGTGCGGCAGCAGAATGAGAAAATACAACTGAAAGGAACAAACTCACATTACATCAAAACACAACACAACTGCTGGAAGCAAACAAAGTTTAGACCTGTTTTAGCCAAGTCAAATAGACTCAATTCAAGCCCAGGATTAAAACTTGTCGGCTAAAGGGCTTCCGAAATAATCCTCAACTAACTAAATATGGAGTTGCCACTAGGACATTTCCATTTCCTGTCAAGGACGTGAGTTGATGATGAAAATTTCTTTACATCGGTTAACTTAAGTCTGTAGAAAGTAATCTTGCACGGAGAAGAAAGGAAAAGCAAAGGATTCTCAAATCGTAAATTAGACTTCTGTATGGGGGGATATATGCACATTTAGAACCATATGAATACACACAGACCAGTTTTGTTTTACTTCCACAAGGTACATCTTCTGATCTCACACTAAACTATCCCTACTCATACTCCTACTACAAAGATACACTCTCCTGCTCTCCCATTATGTTGAAAGTGCTGATGGAGAAAGCCGTTGTTTCTGTGCGTGAGTTATACCACACACAACCACATCTACAATATAATGCAGCCAGAACAGTCTCACTAAATGTGTGTGTGTGTGTGGTGTTGGTAAAGGCAAGGTCCTTGTGTGTTTCCTCTGGTATTAAGAATTCAGTTACGAACTCCCGTTTCTTCCTGTGCATCTTTCATGTGATATAATATTACTTATATTGGTCTCTTTGGATATATATCTCCAGTCTGATATGAGGGAATTGAGTAGCAGTCGCAGAGAAATAGTTTTCCATCTTCCATGCATTCTTCCTATAACCGTATTTCTTGCACAAATACACATTCTTATATACTTTGGTGAGTACTATATGTGGAGAATGAGTTTGGATGCTTCCGTTTTTACGAGATTGCAAGCCAAACCGAGGCATGCCAGCCAATCCAATGCCAAACTAAAACCAAACCATGTAGTAAGTAGATTCCCTCGTAGTTTTCTTATTCTTGGTTTGGCTAGGCTGGCCAATCCCAATATTCTTGACTTGACTAGAAATTGAGCTGCGAGTTCACTTGACTATCGTAGCCTTACAGAAGCATATTAGAGTTTTTATGGCTGTCCTCTTTTTCTCTATGTCCCGGTACTTCACTTGTCTACAATGTACATAGAGACACTTCCCCTCTCTCTCTATCTTCCAAGCTCAACCCTGAAAACGTATGGCAGGCTTCGTTCGTGTGTTGTTCTTAGTTGTCCTTCTTTCTGCTGCATTTTCCTCTCTTAACAATTTACTACGGTACTTGTCTTCCTCTGAATATCCGTTCCTCTATTTTTATTGCAATATATGCATATATGGTACAGGATTCTCGTCATATAAATATGCACCTATAGATAATAATATTATATAATATGAAACAGTAAGAGTTTTTCTGTTTGTAACGGAATGATGACCGAGAATAGTAAAAGTAAGAGTCTAGCCATGGTTTCATTTCCTTGTACGTTGGCCATGTCTTCAAGTTGAGTAGGTACCTGTGTATGAAATGCTATATGCTAACTTTACTGCTCACTTAACTTATACACACAGACATTTTCAATGTTATTCAGACTAAATTGGAAATTTTGATGTGACAACTTGCACTCGTGTGTACGAGAGTAGTATGTGCTGACGGACAGCAGACTGACCAAAGATACAACACGTCTGCATCAAGTTGAATGAAATGAAGACATGAAATTCTCTCCTGCTGGCTTCTATGTAACATTTTAGCAAACTATTTCGCCGGAATGTATTTTGCTTTGGCAAATGTACTGATAAATATGTATAGCTCGTAATTTTTTGCAAGAACTGGTTTATTCATCCTCATGCTCTTTTTAAACGAGTTAAAAGACTGAGAACGACAAAGCAGAAGGCAGATGGACTTGAACTTTATGTGTAAATAGGTAATGGTAGAAAAAAGTAATAACTACTACAACAAAATGCTAAACAGGAATATTTGAATATGAATATAACATTATTCAACGGGTCGTATTCATTCATGTTATTGTATACATGTTCCTTTCATGTGTGCGTGGTTCAGTGTTGTGTGAGCTAAACTGAAGCGAAAATGAATTTTTGGCGTATTTTGTGTAGGTTAACATTTGACAGACCCAGTGGGGCCAACATGACACGATATTAGCAGCAGAAAATACAATTTGAACAGTTGGAGCATGGTAAATGCCATATCAAAGGAAAGTACTAGCGTAATTTCTTCTATAGTATGTGTATCTGTCTGTACGTACAGACGAGAGAGAGACATGCACTTGCGATGTTCGTACTAAAGACTAAAATTCTATAGAGAGTTGCACAGCAAGTCCCTGAAATTATGTTCCACATACTAAATATATTTATTTATGTCTTTGGTAATGGATACATATTCTTTATGCTAATAATAATAGTTGTGTAGTAATGCACAAAAGCATCTCATCCATAAAATTGTTATCCTATCTCTTGTACTTTATCATTTCTTGCAAGAATTCTGTATGAATGGAACTTTTGTCCTATACATGGATGGACTGTGAACCGTAAGCTAGTGCCTAACAATGTGTGTGAGCTATACCTTTGTTATCGGGCAACTCTGTGATGAAAGCTGAGGAGTATACGGATATTATGATGTGTTATAGACGGAAAATGCAATTGAAGTGAATAGTAAAAGAAAATGATGTGAATAGAAGATGTCATCTCATTGGAGCACCATAGACTCATTCTCATTTCTATTCTGTACCAAAACTAAAATAAATTCTCCCGTTCTATCCACTCCCATCATTTTTAGTATATAATGGTAAGCACAAAGGCGAAAAGCCAGTTCAAAAATAAGGAAGATGTCACATTATCCCATGGTTCGCTTGCACCATTCTATTATTCCTTTTATTTTCTTCATATTCGCTGTTAGTCCATTGCTCTCAATTCATTTCTATTATTGCCACGATAGATACGTTCTTATTACTCTGCGATAGAACATTTTTTCTTTTAATTTCCCAAACTACAATGAAAATCACACACTATCCTTAACTTGGCATACTTTTTCACTTTCATGTTCATGGATAAAATAAATGATGTTCGATTTTGCTTTGAATTTATCAATATTGATTTAGTGAAAAATGAAATGTTCTCGAACAAAAGTTAAAAGAACGCTAGCAGTGTTCCTACATCAGGTTATAATTCACTCCGATAAAAATTACATAACCCATTTATGGCTTATAGACGATGATTCAAGTTTGCTAAAAAATATTAGGTTACTCCAGCACCATCAGCAGTACAAATGTTAACAGTGCACCAGAGTAGTCCCAGTATATACTTAGTTATGTAAATATTCTGAGGGATCGAGAAAGCAAGAGGGAAACTAAAGGAAACATAATGCCTGGATATTTTTATACCGTAAAGAGAAGTATAGACATAGAAAACCGAATAAATTATGTATTTTGTGCGTACGTTCTATATATCCTTCGTTGGAATATTATTCTGTCGTTTGTTCATGCTATCATCAGTTCCAATCTTAGAGCACGGGTAGCTTTGGCAAATTCTGAGAGGTTACAGACGACAATATTTCTCCCCTAAG
The DNA here is from genome assembly GCA_019776165.1 of Pogonognathellus flavescens. Classification (NCBI taxonomy): domain Eukaryota; kingdom Metazoa; phylum Arthropoda; class Collembola; order Entomobryomorpha; family Tomoceridae; genus Pogonognathellus; species Pogonognathellus flavescens. The sequence continues at coordinate 22,752 of JABASD010002723.1, forward strand.
GTGCAGTTACGTGAATCGGATGTCGGTTCCTCAATGCTACATTATATACGTAAAACAGTTTTAGTTTGGTATTTCGAAATTCATATTATATGCAAAACGAATATTATTTTACATTGATGTAATTTAATATAATATCGAGCTAAGTAAGCTTTCGGGGTATTTTTCTAAGTACACATTTGCATATGCGAAATGCGTCATTGCGTATGAATATGACTAATAAAAAAAAATCATGAACTTGCTTTTTCTGTCTAAACATATACTCGGACGGATGGGCTAGTTGTGTTTTTCTTGGAAAGTGACGGCAACGGTAACGCAAGACTTGTCAGGATTATTATACGCAAAATGGATTATTATATGCAAAATGTCTTTTTCCCATTTATACTACTACGTATTTACGTTTTTATTTAGGTAGTATATAGCATGTAATATATATAGGAATAATGTAATATAATATAATATTCCAGAGAAATCATTCTAATCTGATTCTCTGTTCAATTTGTTCTGACTCGGTTCTGTTGGGTTTGCTTTACTCAGTTGCTGGATGTTGGTGTGTTCCCTTCTTATTTTGTCCCGCTGTCGGGCTCTGTCGTTCTCTGTTGCCGTCATACATGTCTCTTCATATTTTCCGCAGGACTTTTCCAAGATGAAATCTTTTACTCAATCAAATAAAACTTGCATTTCCCTACAAATTCAATATTAACTCTGACTCGCATCGTTATTCGTTTATACTCACATACGACTCCTCTGCTTCAGTTTGAATTCCGACAGAAATGCTATGTAAAGACTACTCCTCGCAGGTTTAAATCTACTACTGATTTCTGAATACTAAGGGAAATTGCTACCAAATTCCATAATATTGCTGTTTGTTATGTTCATACCGTTAGAAAAAGAGCTGTGTAGTGGCAGTAGTGCAGTGATAGCTGTTCAGGTCCAAGAAGAGTGAGGAGGACGAATTGTATATTGTTAGTAACGGCTTATGTTATGAACCATGTTCGTGTAATGGTTGTGTGTGTACACATATATTTACATGAGTCGCCTAATGCCATGAATATAGAAAGCTCATTTTTATTATTATTGACTTGGAAAGTGGAGCAAGAGAAAATGTAAGTAGTAGCAGAATAGCGTAAAGCGTCTACATATCAACGATAAGTAAAGAAAAGCGTAGACGTATGCACAACGCTGTTGTAGCCATTATTGAGTTTGAGAAACTGTTTAATGAGATACTTTCTCCACGCGTATGGAACGAAGAGTAGCGGCTAAACTCATTCTTTCATCAGGGACTTCTTGCATGTCATACGATTTCGAGTTCATTCATGAAAATGTGTGTTTGGCTATGATCTCATAGTTAAGCCGAAATAAACTTTTCCATGATGATTTGGAGTAAAACGTGCGGAAGATCTAATTTTTTGCTCAAAGATCTTTCCATTTAAACGCGATACAGCTAAAGTAGTATTGATCAACATGCAGATAACATCCGCGGTATGCAAATAGCCTTAAAATTACATAAATGTCGTAACATGAAACGATTTGCAAATAAATACCTGAAGACTGCCACTCTGAGGCAAATATTTTCTTTCTTGAATTCTTTGGACTAAAATATACTTCCCTTAAACAGTCCACGCCAAGTCTCCATTTCTGGAAGCCGCTTCCATTTATGGAAGCCTTCTAAGGTTTCCATTTCTGGAGACTTGGTT
>JABASD010002724.1:0-24444 GCA_019776165.1 Pogonognathellus flavescens
AAGTTTGTAAATCCAACACTCAAATCGATTCTCCCAACTGGCACATAACAAAGATAACAATCCTTTGTACCTGATCAAGTACGGTACAACAACATTATCTGTTCAAAAAAGTCACAAATAAAATTAGAACATTTAAATGGATATACAAAATAGTATGAACATAAAGCTATTTATATTGCAATTATTATTGTCAATCAACAAGTACTACCATTTTCATGTGTCTCAGTTTTCAAATAACCCAAGTTCACTTCCAACGGTTGATTTTCGGTAATTTCCATCAAAATTGAGCCATGAGTCGTCATGAAATGATCCGCTATGAGGTCGGTGTCCACTGAATCAATATGGCGCACCTGGCAGTCATCGTACACACATTTAAATGCCATTTTGAGTTAGACAAATTTAATTGAAAGAAGTTCAAAGTTCAAGAACAACAGCTTCTTTCTCTCTAAAAAAATTCTTTTAGCTGGACACTGGAAAGCTAACTGATGAAGACTGAATGACAAACACAAAGACGAATGAGCTCCAAGTTGGAATTTTGGTGGAGAGACTGTTGCAGTTTTGCTGTTGGCAGACAGACGCAGTATGCAGAGAACAAAGCTGAAAGCACAAATAACGAATGCGTTCTTAAAAGCTTAGGATTTTTCTTTATCGTTTATTGCTGCAATTTAAATATTTTCATAAACCATTTGCATTTTAGTATTTTCCATTACCTGTTTTATAATACTAATTTATGGCGCACATTGCCGTTTACAGTACATAAGTAACTAACAAAACGTTTCCATAAATGATGAATCCGAATGTTGAGTGCATGCGCATGCATATGGGATGGAAAAATTAGGAAGTGAATATATTTAATGATGCCTCTTCAGACTTCGGACTGGGTTCGGTTTGGTCCTTTTCTTGAAACACCAGTATAAGTAACCTTACATTCAATTCAACCAAAGAAGTTCAATGTGTATATAAATATGCAAATTACCTGATGCATATAAAGCTATTTTTAACATTTTTCAATATATTGTATGTATGTGACGATTAAATTTTCAATGATATATTATTGGTGCCCCCTCCTACCCTTAAACACATGTAGAGATTACACTTGTGTATTTTAAAATCGGGGATAATATCTAAGCTCAAAGCTAAAACAGTTAGCATAATAACACCGAGCGAACATCATTTCTTGTTTGATAGATGAAGCAGATATAAATAATAATCTTATATAATAATCGTCAATAATTTATATCTATACAAGCAAAGAATGGACAAGTTTAAGTGTAAATTATTTATTTAACTATGACTATATTATGCGTAGATTAGTTTGCATATGGCAGTGGCATATCTAGGATCAAATCTGGAGGAGGCACCAGCGTTCCGGGGGGACACAAAAAGGGCTTATTTTGTGGCGTTCGGCAGCAAAGAACCATCTTTTCGCAAAGTGGAGGATGGGGACACGTGCCCATGTTACCCACATGTTGAACGCCCTTGGTATATAGTGTATTGATATCATGACTGTATGAAGTATTTAGAAAAAATTCGAAAGAATTCTTATCTTTCATAGACACGAAAATAAGTCGACAATTGCAATGAGTGTACCTAAGTTCTGTAAGTCTGACACATACATTCGATTCGGTTTGGTATTCTTTACTTATTTATGTTAGCAATGGGTACGCAAGGTCAAAGGCGTATTTAAGAGGGTCTTGGGGACCCGGGACCGCACCAGATACCCGAAAAAATGTATTATTTGTGACTGTGATAGAAGGAAATTTTTTATAGATGCATGTAACACCAGCCAGGTTTCTAGAAGAACTGACCTTTACCAAATTTGAAATACGCCCTTGGACACAGACTACAATAATGAGTCTTTAATTTCGAACACGAATATACAATGCGTGGCTGTTCTTTTGTACTGCCTAGGAGTGAACGTGTTCATAAGAAAAGATGCAAGTCTCAGTCTAATAGAATAAATGAGGAATCCTCACTCATTGTCAGTATTTTTTGGTTTGCCTTTTGTTAAGCTTGTAAACACAATGAATGGATTACGATTTAAAAATAATTTTCATAAGAACTCCTGATTTATGCGTGTACTTATTTGTTATTTTTCAGTTTTGTTATTAATGTGAATGATAAAGGTATTAGTAATATTTCAATAATACATCAATACATGCACCTATATGACGTATGCCTAGTACGTACGTAGTAATTGTTATCATTGCCATGTAGAAAGGTAGTACTAAAGTACTAATACATTGAAAGCAGAATTGCGTACCCAGATTTGGTCAAGATATGGGAATTAGTCATGCATTCTTTCAAAGGAACTACTGAACTGTTTGTACATAATCTTACTTTGTGTTAAATCCTTAAATCTCAACTATGCATATATTCAATTCAAGTAAGTACAGAAATAGGGTGATTTATAAATTATAATAAAAATGCTTTACAACAACAAATATTAAGGGCAGGTCTATAATATATATAGGGTACTTGTTTGTTATGACCAGTTTAGATCACACTGGCCATTGTCAGACTCAGAGCAAAATGTCTATTTCCTAAAAACACATTTTTTATTTCATGACATCATTGTAAAAATTATTACATTTGTTTAAAATTATTTGCTTAAAGTTGTGCCTGACACAGTTACTGCATTTAAAATAGTTCTTCTTTAAAATTTTTCCATTGATCTAATTTAAGGTTTCCCCTATTGACACAACCAGAATGAAAAAACCGGAATTTTTTGCACTTATTCTACATACCGCTATCGTATACGCTTTTTACTTTATACCCCAATCATATGGACAGCAAGTTGGTAAGTGTCTGAGCTATAAAACATTTATTAATGCTAACACCATAAAAATATTATTAGATATGCTATACTGATAAGTAATGGTATTCAATTAATATGAGATATTGTTTCCGTTTTTAGGACAAGGATGTCAAATGAATGATATTAAACGAAGTCCCGGTGTTGGAAGATATTTGACAGATTGTCAAGCTGTAGTTTCTAACCTAAGAGCTGGAATTGATCCTACAATTGTCGCTAGAACGGTACATATCCACCACTTTATAATAAATTCTCAATTAAATGCAACAGTAGAAAAAGATTTCTAAATAAAGAATTACTAAAGATTTTTAATGAATTATTTTGCAGAATGCCGGTGTTGTAATTTGTTGCCCATACGCAAAGAGAATCAGTGCCATTAGTAAGTGTTTCACCCTTTTAAATAAGTAACTTCAGATATTCAGCTTCAATTCTGAAATCAGTAAAATGTATACCACGTGTAGTTTAGTCAAAACGAATGTGCAGTAATGTAAATTACATAATTACATTGTGACTGCAATTATTATTACAGCAAGTATGAAGTGTACTTACTATTTACTATACTTTTTAGCAAAGGGTAAAAATAATTTGTGAAAACTCATTATGTTTTAATTTCAGAGTGTACGGAGTATTCTCACGTTTTTGTAGATACACCCATACGACCTTTGTTACCAACACATGCTTTGGAAAGGGTTACTACCGCTGTACCGAAACTATTGAAATGTGATCACAAAGCTGCCGCATTCGTTAGTTCAATTTTTTTATGAATACCTATTATAATGGTATAATGTTAATTATTATTATGGTACTTGCACTGTAATAATTGATAGATTAGGCTTCAAATTAGTTTAATTTTAATGATAGTAATTTGGGAATTACTATTTCAGATTGTCGGTGGCCGCAATGCAAATTTGCGAGAATTTCCGTACATGGTAAATAACTTTTATGTTCAGACTTGATAATAATTCATTTAATCGATGTAATTAATTTATAATATAAAATGTTTCATAATTCACAAGAAAATTGTAAAGGAATTAATTGTGTAAGTGCTTAATATAAATAATATGACCCTTTAAGGCTGCTATTGGATATGGTCCAAACGGTAGTTCCGGATATAAATGTGGTGGAACTCTGATTTCTGAAAGATATGTTATCAGTGCAGCTCATTGTGTAACGTCATCTAATCAGTAAATACTTTCACTCATGCTTTATAGAATAGATAATTTTTTGTCATTGTACAATTTATTAAAGAGACATAATATAAAAATACTTTTTTAATTTTCAGACCAACCACCGTTTTGCTGGGAGATATTAGGTTAGGTCAATATGAAGGATCCGTGGACAGAACTGTTGTGGGAATCAAACGAATTATTTTTCATCCGGAAAGAAAACTTCCTTTGAAATACGCCGACATCGTTTTGTTTGAGCTCGACAGGCCCATTAAAATTACAAAAGCAATACACCCTGCATGTCTTCCTCAACCGGAAGATCGTCTTGAAAATTTCTCGGTAAAGTATAAGCAGTTTGCTTCTTTGACAGCAACAAATGTGCAATAATTCATTAAAAATCAATTGCAAGCTGTGCAATAATTCATTAAAAATCAATTGCAAGCTGTGCAATAATTCATTAAAAATCAATATGCAAGCAAATTAATCAAAATCCCTTAAATGTTTACCTTATCTCTTATCTTGTTTAATTAGCAAAGAATAGCTTTAAAAGTACCTTGTTTTTTAATTTCTAAGCATGTTCTAGTATGTATAAAAGAATTTTTGATTATCTTTCAGGGAATGACAACTGCTGGATGGGGATATACAGAAGGATTCGGTTAGCATTTTCCACCCTTACATGCATACAAATATTTCTATTTTTACTCTCGGTATTTTTAGAAATTATTGAGAAGACCTATGATATGATATTATTATGGTTTTAAATTGTAGCTGGAGTAGGAAGTGATGTGCTGCAAGCAGTGAATTTGACCAGAGTTGCCCAAACTAACTGTGAAAATATCTTTAATCAAAAAGTAAACGAGAGAAAAATCAAATATCCGAAAGGGATTCTTCGATCGCAATTTTGTGCAGGAGATCCATTAGGAGCCCAAGGAACCAAAGACACCTGCAATGTACGCAAATTCTACGAATTCATACATTAAGTTAATTTTTTGTTGTTAATTATTTTTCTCACAATTTAAATTCTAATTCATTTTCAGGGTGACAGTGGTGGGGGCTTGTGTGTAAAGAAATCAGTACAGGAGTGTATGACTTATATCGTTGGACTTACATCATTTGGATCCAGAGACTGTGGTGGAGGTGAACCGGGCGTTTACACAAATGTGCAATCTTTCTTGGATTGGATTGAATATACAGTTTGGCCTGGCCAGTAAAAAACGAAACCACAAAATGTACATTTCATCAATTTTATAAGTATGGAAATATGCAGAAACTCCTTGTGCAAAATCAAATTTTTAATTTGTATATGAATTTCCTTTCGCAGTATGACACGGGTAAAAAATGCATTTCTACATTATGTATGAACCTGCCAAAAACGTTTTTATCCAATGAGATTTTTTAACACAATTTTTTCTAAATGCAATAAAGTAAATTCATGAAAAAAGGCTGTCTATGTAAATTACTTCTTTTTCAATACAAGATGTCCGATTATTTCTATGGCTGGAACTAGTAGATTTGCGAAATATTATATGATCGTAAAATCGCAATAACCGTAAAATGTTTTATGAAATGAAATAATTCTAGTTGAAAGATTTCTATTTAGGAATATGAATTTTGATATGGTACCATTTCTGAATGTAAGTTGCTATATAAGGAAGTGAAACAGAATCATGAGAATATTTTTGATGCTAATTTAATTATAACAATTTACAAATTATACATATACAACAAACATTTTCATGATATTAATATTTTAAACATAATTATTATTATAAGAATCATTGTAGGCAGTAGGTACATTAGCAGTAATTGATGTTGACATTTATACACGTATAAAACAAGCATTTGAATTATAACTGTTATTTTTTAAGGAAGCATGCAGATTAGTGTTGTAAGACTTGTAGATTAGGTCGGAATCGTTCTTTCATTACCTGACGAAAAGCTTCAGCGATTTGCCGCAATGCAGTTTTGAAATCCTTTTCTTCATTTATGTGACTTATGGAAAATATCAATCCATGGACACTTAGAATCTCTAGCACTGATGCTCCTTGACAAATGCCCAAAAGATCATCCATAAGAGATCCGAAGTCATGTCCAAAAACCGCTTTAAGTATTCCCAGATCATAGCTACCAATGGGTTTCATTTGTCCATCTCTAAACTGGTTAAAAGCTCTTTTAAATTCTACTCGTTGTTTAAAGACTTGCATGAAAAGATGCATATGATCCTCCTGATTCGGGCGTGGAAGTTTTGTAATTCGGCCAGGGTTACTAAATAAATGTCTTATTCCATCAACATGCTTTATTTCATCCAGAGCTTTTCCTGCAGTGGCAAGAAGGAATATCGGGCAGAACTTAAGCTTCTCGAAAGTATTGGCAACAATGACTCTTCCGGAATCATGCCAGGCTACCGATTCCCACAACGTATCGATTCTGTCTATGAAAAGGAGAACCTCGTCATGATCGTCACATTTTGCGATTGCATGCTCAATTCCTTGGACAATTCCTCTAACTTGTTTGTGATAAATCCTTTCATTGCATTTAAGAAAGAGTTGCTTCATTGACTGCAGCTTGTGAGGAAGACATTTGGGCAGAATGAGCATTCTGAAGGCATCAATACTAGATTCTCCATTATCCCAAACGAGAAGTCCTTCAAAAGATTTCTTTCTAACCACCTCCCGTGAAGTTCTACAAACTTGAGGGCCGAGTAGATGGTGTGCGCTCTCCAGCAATATTGCCGTTGGTTCCATAGTATCAGTAGAAGGGTTATAAGGTCTGCATGGAAAATCATATTTTTTCAAATGTTACTTGAAATGAAATGTCATAATCAAAAACAGGCAAATTAAAAAAATGAACTATAATTAATAACTATAACCTTTCTTTCCAAAAAATCGTTTCTTTCACCCTGCCAAGAGTGCTGATGAACATCCACTCTGAATTTTGTGATGAATGAACTTCCATATCTTCTGCAGTATCATTAACCGGGTTTGCATTTTCTTCGGGAATTTTTTCAGGAAGAGATTGCTCGTCCATGACTTCGTTAGTATCCATCTCTGATTCTGTGCCGATATTGGCATTGGTTTCCTGAGTGGTTTCTTCTGGAACTTCCGTGAGTCCAAGTTCGTGTTCCTGGTCAGTACCAATTTTACTGAACGGGTCGGGATTTAATGACCGATTTTCAGTTGCGGGTAATAGTTTTGTCGGTCTGCCTCTTTTTGGTGTGCCGTCAGCTGAATTGCTTGATTTCCCTCTTTTATTGCTGCTGCTAGGCCTCGAACGTCCTTTATTTCCGGTAGGAGTTGACATGATATGCCAATTTTAACACTTTCAGTACCACTGGACAAGAAAACCACTTAGCTGTAGGTATTTTCACCACGCACTGATCTAATTAACTTTCATTCTTTTCTCTTCATCAAACAATCAGATTATCAAATGAATAAAAACTGTGACAGAAAACTTTCCGCTCCGCGTAGTCAGAGAAACGGGCGAAATTATAATGAATATTTATAAGGATTTAATATTTAATTAAATAATTAATGTGTCTTATATGGCAATCAACTTATTGTTGACGGATGTTCTTGAAATAAAGAATATACTACTACTACGTCATAATCAAGATGAGTTTGCATGACATGACAACAAAGACGCAGTGTTCGTCGTAGTCCATCTTGGCAGTCCATCAGAGAAGAGAGAGAAAGAATTTCATTTATTTGAAATCATCGTCACAAAATTTTGTGATGGCCATTTGACTCGATAGATATTCAATATAAAGTACTATACAAAATATTTAAACAAAAACAAGTTATTAAAATGTTTAAAATTAATTAATGAATTAAACTTCACGGGTAAATTAAATTAGATATAATTACTAAATGCATGCTTAAATATGTCATTCATCTATTCTGTTGGACATACAAACTATATTATCAGAAAAATGCAATACAATGCCAAAATAATGTTTCAATTTTATATAACGTGACTACAAGGGCGTATCTAGTAATCTGTAATGGGGGCAGGGGGGGTATTACAGTTTCTGTTCGTTACATGTAAGTTATATAGGTACTACATAAATTATTGATGCTTTCCTTTTACATTATATAAATCGAATTAATTACTTAAGATATAAGGTTGGACACTAAAATTAACTTATAATGTGGGTATGTATAATAGTATGTAATAATGACGATGTATGAATGAGCCAGATTAAGATTATAATAAATATGCACTTAGATGTCACCAGTTCTCTTACAAGTTCAAATTACTCAAACAGACGTAGGTTATCAGCTAATTATTTGCTGGGTATGGATTTATTTGTTTACTCTGATTCTGTAAGTGGAACTAATTAACGTTTTTCAAGGTCATTATGGTATGATTTGTATATCTACATCCTTGTATTAAGAAGGAATTTACACAATATCTATAAACTATAATAATATTAGGCTGTTCCACTTCAAGAATAGAATAAAGGGAAAATAAAACAATTAAAATGAATTTGCAATTTCGAAATGTAGAAATATTTAACTTTAAAGTATTTGTGGCATTGTTTGTACAGGGGAATTTATTTTTGAGCGTACAAGGCATCCCGCAAGGTAAGCCCATTTTTCGAGCACAATTCCTGCACAAAAATGAATCTAAATAATTCAATTTCCACTTCACGAATGTCAATTCATTCCAGTTGGACAACCTTGCTTAGTAGCAAATAGTAGACGTCTTCCTGGAGTTTGTACAAATTTAAAAGACTGCCCAATTGCTGTTGCAGCCATTAGATCTGGAATTATGCCTACGAAATGTTCGGTTTCAGTATGCTTTCTTTTTCATTTTTTTCCTATATACTTACTTGATCTTGACTTTGCCAATAAAAATATTAGTTCTGCTTTTATAGCGCACACATGTAAAACATTCTACAGAAGGATAATTTGTAATTATTTTATTTGCGATTTACTTTTATTTCAAAATGAATAGCCAGGTGAAATTTTGGTGTGCTGCAGAGCTGTCAAAAGAATCAGCCGACAAAGTAATTTGCTTTCACTTCCAATCAGATTAGTGATAATGAATTGTTAAATTGATAAAATCTGAATGAAATGAAATAATATCTATAGTGTGTGAAAAATACACGTCCATACTAGAAGACAATACTAAAAATACAAAAAAAGGAACTCCTAAATATAAATGTCCTGACACGATTGATTTGTTCATCTCTGGAGGAAAAGATGCACAAGAAGGACAATATCCTCATCAGGTTATTTCCTACTTTTTGTTATTACACCTAAAATAGATGTCGAAAGTCCGCATTAATTGAGTTGTGTTGATACTACTACAATGAATAATAATTTTGTCCGTAAAGGCTGCATTAGGTTACAATGTGACATCTCCTAACGATATAATCTGGAGGTGTGGAGGAACACTTATCTCACCCGACTTCGTATTAACTGCAGGCAGACATTAACAGTAGCCTCTCTACTATGAAAAGCATTCCAACAAATTCATTGAAATATTTTTTATCTCGTGGAATATTAATTCCGACAAGGGCGTATCTAGGATTTTGTATAAGGAGGCTTTAGTCGTCTGGTGAGGGAGCACAGAGGCCAAAAATGACAAAACTTGGCCTGCAAATTTTGCCCAAGAACTAATTTTTTCTGAAATATGGGGGAGCTTAAGGACATATCTAGATACGACCTTGGACTAAATACTATTTCCGTTTAGTATTATTGAAATATGATTTATTTAGTATTTATTTATATTTATTAATTTTTATAAAGAAACCCTTAAAAAATGGTATAAAGAATATTCTCGTATAAAGGGCTTTCTAAATCAAAATTAGTGATAAAATTTGTTTTTAAACTTCATAAAAAAGATTCAAAGTAAAATTTTAGAAAAAAAAGATTTTAATGAACTGTGGATACATTTTACGTAAATAAAATGAAACCGCAATTATTGTGAATAATTATGATATTATTATAAACATTACCTCCCTATGTATGGGTAAATGTTTTTATTCAATTTTTGATGAAAAACCTGCTTTGAAATTCCAACTATTTAAATGAATTTTTATCAATTTCAAAATGCACAATTTTTTAAATCGTCATTTCCCATTCAGGATTTCTCGATTGTTAAATGCTTTTCAATAGCCATTTTTATAGAAGCTTCTGTTAATGACTCATCCGACCGGATCAGCTCATTGCATTGTAGGTTCAAACGTGTAAGTACAATTTACAAATTGATTTCTTAGCTGAATGCACGTATGCAAGCAAGCGATTTTTAATGTTTTGTACTTTAATAAATAATCTGAAATTGTACAGAGGTCCACCGATTAAGGTATTTTTGGGAGACATTCGGCTTCCTGCATCAAATGCAACACTTGTAACAACTGCAGTTGAAATACCTATTGCAGAAATAACAACTCACCCTAATTATTTTCCTCCTTTAGAGGTTAGTATCTTCTTGTCTAAATCTAAATCTAAAACACATTTTCATTTAAAGTTCTGAATGAAATACAGTATTAATATTTTAATGGTTTTCTGTTTTCGGCCTTTAATTCAGTACAACGATATCGCATTAATAAAACTAGTACATCCTGTAAACATATCGATGAAAGTTATACCAGCCTGTCTACCGCAATCAGAATTCAGGCTTGAGAAGCTTTTTAGTGTGGAAGCCACTGGCTGGGGACAAACTGGAGCATTTGGTAAATAGTAATGCGACTTCTACTTCAAGGGCGTATCTAGTGTTCACCCCGATGTGGGAGAGCTGCAACCCCACAGATATACAAATTTGCACAAACACACATTTTTGTCAAATAATCCCCTTTAGTCCGGAATTTGAGGGGAGGGCTCAAGCTCGGTGAGGCAATACATAGATACGCCCTTGTTCACGTTCATACAGAACAAGATAGTAATTTAATTTTTTATATTTGATTTAGAAAATACAAGTCCAATCCTTCAACATGTTTGGTTACATAGATTCAGCGATATTGACTGCAACAAATTCTTTGATACTTTGCCTGAGAAGAAAACGCGGTGAGTAAAATTGAAATCCTAAATAAAAATCCTAAATAAAAATCCTAAATAAAAGGCCTAAATAAAAATCAAAAATAAAAGGCCTAAATAAAAATCCTAAAAAAATCCTAAATAAAGGCCTAAATAAAAATCCTAAATAAAAGACCCAAATAAAAATCGGAAATAAAATGTACAATTAAAAATCCTAAAAAATAAAAGCTCTAAATAACAATCGCGGTGTTAATTTCCATAAAAATGTGTACTAAAATATTCCATCTTTACTATTAAGTAAATGTAAGGGATTCATTTATAAGAAGTTGACCTAACTGTTAACAGGTTCCCGGAAGGAGTAATTAGAACCCAATTCTGTGCTGGAGACTTAAGTGATATACGGGATACATGCAAGGTATAAGCAGTATAGGTAAATGAATTCGTAATTTTGTAAATTTAAACGCTTATAGCTGTGGTAGTAATATCTTTCTTTTTACAAAATTACAGGGAGACTCTGGGGGTAATTTATGAAATATCAAAGCTGAGATTTCATTTATAAACAGCAACTATAAAATCATATCAATAAGCAAATGTATAATGTAACAAGAATTCTGTCTCCCAAACACACCCTGTTTTTTACTCACCCAGGTCCTATAACTGTACATAAAGGTCGAGTGTTCTGCATCTTCTATGTTATAGGCGTGACATCATTTGGAAGCAGTTTGTGTGGATATCAACAACCCGGTGTTTACACTAATGTGCATTCCTATCTTGACTGGATAGAAGATGTTGTTTGGCCAAAGTCCTTATATTATAGCAACAAAACATTCGAATACATAACAGATATCGCATCCACTAAAATAAATGAAAAACCAAATGACTCGAAAGAAAATTCTTCAATTGTAGTTACAATAGATGATCAGTCAACAACAATTACAACTCCCACAACTAAAACAACCCTCTCGACTACTGTAAAACCTACCCCGACTACTAAAACTCCCACAACTAGTAAAACTATCCATTCAACTACTGTGAAAACTACCCCGACAACTACAATTACACAGACTAGTGCAAAAGTTATGTCAAGCTCCACAACAATCAGTTCTACAACTACAGGTACTAGAATAACTTCATGGACAATAAAAGTCCCAGTCAAACACACATATCATACAATTCCAAAAGCTACAGTTGAAACTTTATATAATAACGAATATTATTATAATTACCTTAATCCAGAAAGCTCAAAAGGAAATCTTCAGGAAGCTGACATCCATCTTGATTTTACAGATAAAGTGAAATACTTTCTCCAAAAATTAAGAATTGGATTTCTACAAGGCTGATGAAACTCATTTATTGTCAGTAAAAACTATACTAAAATGTTGAACTGATTATTTTGACTTAAAAATTAGGGATGCAGTATACATCTGAGATAAAAATAATTTCGAATAATAAAGTTTAGTAGTGAATGTGTTAATATTACCCTTTATCGAAAATGTAAACTTGTTTTGCAAATAAATATTTTTAATTAATTAAACAAAAAAGAGTATGTGTTAATAACGTATTTATTTTTTCGACAGATGAAAGTCCCAAGAAGTACTACATCAAATAGTTGTGAAAACTGTTAAACACTATGTAACATGGTATATGTATAGAGCAAGTTATAACAAAAAATCCAAACTAGGCATGTCTTTCTGTACTTTACGACTCCCTGTGTAAGTAAGTGTATAATTGATTTTGGATTCTTCAAGGGGTTTCCTAATTAATTGCAATTACAATAGGTAGCCGGCAAATGTAGATACGAATACAAAATATTTCCTGGCACAATTTCTCACGTTACGATTTACGGATTCACTAGCTTTATATATGTATATATCTATGAAATAAATGCAATTTAAACAACTTGCATGTACGATAAGAGACCTACTTACTCACATAACGTCATTAACTTATTATTACAATTTCAATACGTTAAGAAAATAGCGTAATGTGTTAAGGCTTTTTTTCAATTTACAGGTAGGAAAATTGAGCACAGAACACGTTATGTAAATATAAGTGTAGCAATCCATGTGTCTGTAAAAGTCTATAAATACGGCAGTGTACCAGAACAATCTGACCCACTAAAACATGAACCGTTTACAGCAATGCTAACAAAATGTTAAGTTTGTTACGATTAGTAACTCTGTCTTTCATTTTTTATGATTTCTAGTAGATCTGTTTCATTTTTTTCATCATGCTAAATTATTTAATTTGTATTTTACTGTTAGTACGCAAATAAACAAACTGTACATGACATGAAATTTCATAATATTGCCTTATGTTCGTTTAGTACTATATTACCACAAGTCAAACCATTATTATTGCTGCAGAATGATTTATCAAATACAGTCCTGCGGTATTGTGTCTTATGACTTATGGTTGCTTTGTACTATAATATTTTATAGTGCATCCTTACAAAATCTAACAATTACAAGTAATATTTTCCGAGCATATCTGTACTCACTGCTTAACTTAATGAGATAAAAAAGTTATAAAGTAGTGCTTATTGTGTACTAAGGACCTACATAAGATTCTGCAGAAGCTTGTCTGAGTTTTTTTCGACAGTCACAAGTATGCTGATGTTATCTCGGCTCAGACGAGGCTGATATTCAAATAAATATACTGAAGTCTCATCTCTTCCAACGATTCTTCTTACTTCAGATAAAAACCGGTCCAGGAAATTAAAGCATACAGTTGATGACCATTGCTGAAAAATTCATACAGTTGATGTAATTATTGTAGAACATAAAATATTACATAATATTATATTCAATGCTAGTGAAATATAATTTGTGAAACATACCAGTCCCATCTTCGGTAAAGTAGATAAAGGGAAAGATTGCAGTTCGTGAACTACTCCTTCGTCGTCTCGAAAACCCACCAAAACTTCGGATACTCCAGTAGTAAAAGATTGAATCCACCATTTTCTTAGGTTTGATCTATATCAAAAAATTTATTTTCACCTACACCTATCACAGCCGTATTTTATAAGGTGGGTATAAGAATAATACATACGATAGCAAAACAAAATAAGTGGATAAAATTAACAATTAATTACAAACCTGCGGAAATTATAAGGCATTTCTTCATGATGAGAAAATAGTCGTGTTGTTTTCAGCTCAACTAATTTTGAAGTATGAAGAAGTTCCGGATTCTTTTTTGGGTTCGCATCGATTCCATCGTTGACAATTACTCCGTCAATTTCTGCTGCATAAGCAAGATCATGAGATCCAATTTTCGCTTGAAATACAATGTTACATTCCTCTTTGCTAATTTTCGAAGGGTCAGGACTTGAATATGGACTATCTGTTTATTACAATAAATTTAAAAAGCATTAGTGTCAAATGTCAAGTCTTAAGTTTTAATTAAGCGTATTATTAGCGTATTCACACATATTCGAATTAGTTTTTCTGATTACCTGACAAAAGAAAATTTTCAAAACTATAACCCCATGCTGCTGTTCTTTTCAAAAATGGATTAGAGTTAAACTTCTTCTGATTTTCGATGTGTTCTTGAGTATCCAAATTTCGCAGGTAAATGGTTCCATTCTTATACATTGCAGCAATTTTCCAGTTTTCAACATTCTTTTCTTGGTGTGAGTATGGTGTATTTAGTATCTTTGACATTAATCCTCGATAAAGTACGAAATTTGGCCTCCTAAAACGAAACAAAATAATTATCATCTCATCATTATCATCTGACATAAAATCATCCTACTTTAATTAAAAGATAGTTTAAGAAATATAAAGTTTTGAATTCAACTATGGCATTACCATCTCAGAAATCTTTCTTTATGCCTTCTTATCCATTCCAAAATATGTGTCAATTCAGAGGTTTGTTGATGATGGGCTTCAGTCTCTTCGTCCGTTTTTTCTACGTCGACTCGCTGATTAAGATCAAATCTAACTGAATTGCGACTATGACTGTGCTTAGGCATATGACAGAATTTCAAATAGACAGGACCTTCCATATATTTTCTTTCTGCATTTAACGAAAAACATCCCGCAATTGTAGGTTTTGAGAAACTTGGGAATGATGTGTTTTCACTGGGTCTTGGAATTGTAATTTGGTACATATCAGACTTAAACTGCCTTTCTCTTTCCATTTTCCTCTCAATGACAATCTGTCGTCAACTTTTGTCTTTTATATTTATTGCTCTTTCAATTTAAGGCCTTTCCGCTTTCCCCTTGACTCTCTTTTGAATTTCACTTACAAAATTACAACTAAAACTGATCTCACCAAAATTAAACTACCAGTTTACCAATTTTATCACTTTTATAAACGATTCATTTCATTTACAAATACAATTTAGTTGTTATTCGAAGTACAAGGCAGGGATAATTTTTTAACAGTTAGTTAAATGCTAAACATTCTTTTAAATCTCCTCTAAAATCTAATGTCAATTATCAATTATAATTAATAATAATAATTACATGTTCAACTAAACACATTATTTGATGTGTTCTAAGATCTACTCGGCTTTTTCACTAACCACCCATATGAGGCAACAAACACCGACTGTGTATACCTAAAACGACTTGCTTTAATCTGTGAACCGTTTTCACATTACAACGATAAGGTAATAAAATGATAAATGTAAATTATTTTGTTAGCTTTCTTTTGTAATTTGTCACTTTTATGTGCACACACGATCGTTAATCAAGGTGATATTGACTCAGTTTGGAAACTTTTATAAGAATTCATAACTTAGAGCGGCGGCTATGGTCGATATGCCTGTATGGCTGAATTCTGTTTGTGGATGTGACAGAATACATTGCATTTGCAAACTCAACATTACATAAAATACACCTTTCACATAAAGTTAGGAGCGTATAGAAACATTTTTTACATCTGTATGCATTATACATAGAAACAAAGTGCAAGTGTGTAAAGAAAGTGACAATTCATAAAGCAAGACATTCTCTGCAATAAAATCTGTTTATTAAAATGAAATTGCACGAATTGAAGAGATATGTATGCAATAAATGAGTGAATGACTAAGAAAGGGACAATCTGTATACTTCTATACTACAGCAATGATTAGGGCTATATACGAAAGACCTTTATGATCGGAATTTTTGCTATTTTTATATTACTTACTTTATTCATTTGCTAGTTACGTGTATTTTCATTTCATTACGTACCAAAATAAAAATGTTCTATATTATGTTAAAAATGTATAAATGACAGCTGCAGCTTATGATATATTATGTACTATCTATTTACGTACACATACATAGCTCGTAGCTGTATGTAATGTAACCGTAACTTTGCTAATATTATGCATATGCGTAAAAATACTACATGTGGGCATCTATGGATATGTCACGTTCTATAGATACACGATGACAAGCTTACGGCTTACAGTAAAAGAAAACAGATCAATTATTAGGTAATCATTAAGCATGTGACAAACATCCTTTTTTAGGGTCAGATCTTCTTTCAGACTCTTCAACTCTTCTTTATAAACTATATACAAGTGAAATTGAGTAGTTAGTTGGTTGCTGACTCTTTGCATAAGGTGGTCTTGACATAAATAAATACAAAAGTGAAATTAAAAGACATCTTTCAATTCAATACTACATACTAGGTACATACGACCAATTCACTACACCACAATCAACTAGTATCAACTGGTATCAACAAGTTTCCAAATTCTTATCAATAGTAAATGCGGAGAAATCTGTGCAGGATAGTTAACAATTATGGAAATCGCCACTGATAAAGAAATTATGAAGAAACAGACTCAGGTAAAAACAAAGCATTCTTGTACGTAATTAGAATTACAAGCAAAGAAGCAAATATACAATACAATATATCTGTAAATTGACATATTTGTATTTGTTACGGATTTGTAGGAATATTTAGACAATAACCAATACACCGAAGTGAATATCAAACATTATGAAATTTTGTTCGGAAAAACGTTTGTTTCCACTGGAGGAAAATCGACTACAAAAGAGTTTGTGGATATGTTAAATCTAGGCGAAGGATCCCGGGTTCTGGATATAGGATGCGGTATCGGTGGCTCAGCGTTTTATGTAGCTGAGAATTGTCAAGCTCATGTTCTTGGAATTGATCTTTCAGCAAATATGATTACGATTGCCAAAAAATATCAATCTGAAATGGATAAAGTTGTGAAAGAAAATGTATGATGATGAGACACTGAAACAGTAACAGCACCAACACTGATACAACTTTAACTTGTGATAATTTTCATGGATTTCTGTTTCATAGGTGGAATTTAAAATTGGAAACGTTACAGAAATTGAATTCGAAGATAATTCATTCGATTGTATATACAGCAGAGAAACTATAATTTATATTCAGGATAAAGATTCTTTATTCTCCAAGTTTCTTGTAAGGCACTATGAAGTACATTATGACTTACTTTTCTTATTACATTGAAGCTAACTTGTATTTTACAATTAATTGTACTGGAATCATTCATTACACGACACATACATACAGAAATGGCTTAAACCAGGAGGAAGATTATTAATAAGTGATTACTGCTACGGGACGAAATCAGACAAATCACATAGTTTTTTAAGCTATGTAGAAAATAGATCGTACCACATGAAAACTGTTGAGGAATATGGACAAATTTTAATTCAAGTAATAATTAATAAGAATACAAATTCTTATTGAAGTTTTATGCTAAACATCTATAGAGCTAATAAATCAACTTTAACACTTACATATTTTACTACTATAAATATTAAAGGTCGGATTTCAAGATGTCATAGCTGAAGATAGAACAAACCAATGCATACAGATTCTACAAAACGATCTGAACCGAATGCTAAGAGATAAACATGAAATACTAAACGAGGTTACCAGATGCGAATATGACAAAATGATTTCAGCCTGGGAACTTAAGCTAGAGAGATGCAAATCAGAGGATCAAGCTTGGGGACTCTTTCTTGGAAGAAAATGAAACACAACCTAACAATATAAACATTCGAAACACATTAACAATTAACAAGATGTACTGACATTACTAATGGCATGACTAATTTAGTTCACTGCTACATGCAAAAATGTAACAGCTAATATTTATTTTATTGAGCGTAGGTAAAGAATATTTCTTCACTAGATTACTAGATTTCATTTCATATAATATTATTATATAAATGCATTGTCCGATTTGTGAATTGTATTGACTATGTTAACTCAGATTATATCTGTAATTGTAAATCAAAAATTAAATCTACATTATTATAATACACAAACTATTAATCTACCAGTACTATATCTGTAGATTCCATGTAGAAAACACTGCACTTTAACTGTCACTACACATCGATATAAAATATCACTGATTCATAAAGGAATATTATTATTATTATTATTTGTAGTGCATATAACAAATGTTTTACATGTTTTTACAAAGAATTGTGTATAAATGGTTCAAATAATATTTAATTAAAGAGTTAAGGCTGGCATTTACTATTTGACTTAATTACTTTCTAAATGAACTGATTGTTCTAATAATATCATTATGTAAGGTAGGTACTTTCATTTTTGCAAGCTGTACTACTACAATCTTGAACAAACCAGAAAACCAAATAAATTAGGCATACACTACTATAGAGAAGCTTAACAGGTTTTGAAAATTTGTTATTTAAGTTGCAACAACAACAACATAAAGGTAGCGAAATTTTTCTCTGTTCAGAAAATTAAGCATTCAAATTTATTGTATAGCAGGTCTAGGTATAGTATGCGTTACGACAAACAATTCCTTGAAAACAATAATGTCTGCTATTTCTTTCGTAGTTTTTGATGCGTACATTTTGCAAACAAAATATTTTGACTGCATTTTGTTGGAGATTTAGCTTAGCTCATCAAAAATGTCTATACATACGATTTCCAGCGCTAATGGAATTTACAATTAATAGAGACATTTTATGTTAGGTATAATATAACATCCTGAGATTGTATTAATATTATTATATATGGGTTCACATGATTATTTGCGATTATTTTTTCGCTATGAATACAATGTAACATGCATCATTATAACATTATAATAATAGGTATGTTAATGTTTGTCATTAGGACAGACTTAATTCATATAATTGTTAACTTAGCGTCATCACATTGTCACAACTTTTCGCAAGGGAACTTCCAGGTAATCGACAAGAGCTTTTGTTTTGGCTTGTAAAAGGCCGAAACCAGTGTCCCGTTTCGCATATAGACACAAGAGTTGATTGGCCACTTGTGTTATTGCTACTCTACCATCCTAATAATGTTACAAAATATATACAACTTAATAAGCAACTATACTTAATTTTAGGATTCCAATCCTCCAAAGTTTAATAATTAAGTGTAAAAGGAAATAGCAACTTTAAATTACCATACAATCCAGGAGTACCAATTCCAATTTATCATCATTCAGAGCATTACGCCCACTTTTCTCATAGCAAGTCCAAATGTTGCTTGCAATTGCTGCTGTAACTCGTGCATCTTTATCTCCGTAACCGCTATATGCCAATAAAGCTCCCTCACGGCTCAACAATCTAATAAAAGAAAATATTACGCAAAATAATTATTAAAAATCTTTAGCTGTATTTTATCATAAAAATCTTTAAATGGATTAGACATTTCTTTATTTTAAGCTGCAAAAATTCAATTTAATTTCCTAGAAAAATAGAAAATGCACCAAGGTCAAAAATCAAATTTAATTATTATTGTAAGGTGCACTAAAGTAAAAATTAAAACTAATTATTCTAGTAAGAAGGTACAGTTCTTTAAATTGCTTTAAATAATTTACAAAAATAATCCAGAAATGAAACTTACAGTGTATTTTCTACACCAGCTGTATTAGCTTCACTTAGCACCTTTGTCAGAGCTTTCGGCTTTAACATTTTGTTGCGATATTTGTCTCTAATTTATTTAGCTATTATGAGCGAACACAGTTAATTCGTTTATTTTGTAAACTAGTTTAATTTGTAACTGGTAATTTCAACTTAACATTGCTGCAACTTCAACACTTATCAATCACCAGCAAACTCGTGACTGTTTTGATCTCTCACAAATATATTTCATCTCTATATTCAATATTATAAGACAAGGTATTGCGAAAAGAATGAGTTTATACTGTGAAGAGTAAAATGTAAACAACATGTGATTGTAGGCAATGATGAGCGCTTTTTAAATTCGTTGCTGCTTCAAGTTACATCGATTCGTAATCCGCTTGCGAAATTTTTTGCCAAGATTGTTTTATCAAAAATAGTGTCATTAATTGAGTCATAAGAGTGATAAGCTTGACCGTAAAATATCTATTTCTGAGATAATGATTATAAACATTATGGGGTTTACCTGGTCGACCTGGTGCATGACTTAATAATTATGGTGTAAAAGTCATTTTGTTTTTGTAGTTTGTGTTAAGTTAACATTCAAGGGTCAAACAACTGTGAGATTGTGACTGAAAGAAATTACAAATTAATGAATTGTATACTGAAGAATAATCTTTAAATTACGAAGTACAAGAAATATGTTTCCATTTAGCACAAGGTTGCAAATAATAGTAACACTTACATGTTTAAACTTTTTGTCGAGAATTTCCCAAAGTTCCAGTGCGAAAGATGACATTGACGATAAATTCAACCCTTTAGGCCCTAAAGTGAAATGTGATTATTTGCCAATGGATTTTCTTGAGTGCGAAAAGCTTATTGACCATAAAGGAAATACTAGTGCTAGAGATAAAATGGGTGTAGGTTGCGTAAGGGTAAGTGACACATTTTTTCATAAAACTCCAATACCACTATTTATTATTATATCAAGGGTTTTTGTACGTATGGGCTTATCGGACTCCCCCTCCCCC
Source organism: Pogonognathellus flavescens (assembly GCA_019776165.1). NCBI lineage: Eukaryota > Metazoa > Arthropoda > Collembola > Entomobryomorpha > Tomoceridae > Pogonognathellus > Pogonognathellus flavescens. The sequence continues at coordinate 20,827 of JABASD010002724.1, forward strand.
CGATTCCTTTAGAAAGGGGCTATGTGACAAAATTTTAATCTCTTTTTTACCTCCTCAGGGTCTCCCGAAACCTCTCAAACCCCCCTCCTAGTTACGTCCTTGTATTACATGTAGCTACATGAGGCTAATTAATTGTTTAAAAATCTATATGTAATGTAAAATATTTTATTTTTTTTAGTGGGGAGGTGAAATGTTTGATGAAGTAGAGCATACATCAACTTATTGCTCAGTCCTTCCAAATATTGAATGTTACGGATCAAAAAGGTTCAAGAAAGGAGGATTTCCATGTGTAAAATACGGCGGACATTATTTTCTTTCTACTTTGTTGTTTAGCGTTTTTCTGGGATTCCTTGGCATTGATCGATTTTGTCTCGGACACACAGGAACTGGTAATTATGAAATAATCTTATGTTTAAAGATAATGTGCCTTTGTCACAGTCCCGCAATAGTCGATCGACTTATTGCGGGACTGTGACATAAAAGTATTTGCAATTAATAACTAATAGTTGCTGAATTTTATAATTCGCTAAAGTTAAAATTATTACCCCTTGCCCCTACATTACTAATGAAGGTTTCATACCTTTTGTTAATTCAACTATAATTAATCTTTCTGTAGGTGTTGGAAAGCTGTTGACTTTAGGAGGAGCTGGAATTTGGTGGATTGTGGACATAGTACTTTTGATTAAAGGAAATCTAACCCCAGCCGACGGAAGTAATTGGATGCCCTATGTGTAAAGTCAATAATGCTCAAGATGTACTTTTGTAAGACAAATTTTGTATTAAATAAGATCACTTGTGTGAATGTATTATGTAATTTATATGTATATATATACGTACATAATAATACTACGGTGAGATATAAAGGATATTATAAAGTATTATACTAAATGTAAGATTTTTGAATGACATAAGAATATTCTACTTTAATTGTAGTAAAATTGTTACAAAGTTTAATAACATCTCGTATGTTTAAATTGGTTCATTTTGTTCATTAAGCTAAGCATTAAGTCATTTATTCCCATAAACCCTGGTAAAAGAAACTATAACTTAATGTTCATATTATGGTTAATAAGTTTTAGAATCAAGTTTAAAAATATTTATTGTTTTCACTCAAGAATAGTAACAGTTACAATTATTACAGTAACAGTATTGTATTAAACTGATTAATTTTATTTTATTTGAAGCTACACATATTAGGAAACTATAAGTGTGAATCTTTCAATTAAGTGTGCAGCATATTTTATAGGATTGCACCTTATGTATATTATGACACTTTATTACCTATTTGTGATATCTATATAATACTTATAATATTACATTCTTTTCAATTTTTGCATAAACTTCTCCTTTACCTTGACGAAATCGATAATACATAAAAAGATATTGAAGATGCACTACATGTAAAAGAAGCATACAGATTGTAAATCTGTTTTTTGATTTTACAACAATGGTTTTGTTGCAGTGAAAAATCCCCAAGCTTGATCACCGGAACTGCAACGTTCTAACTTTCCTTCCCACCCACTAACAATATAATCGAAATCGTGCTCCTTAAACTTGGACAAAAACTCTTCCTTTTGCTTACTAAATTGTTTAAGCTCAGTTTGCAAAATATCGACGAATTGGTCAGTTCTATCATCAGCTAACACATTTTCGAATCCCACCTACAGAGACAAAGCAAATACAATAATTATATCGATAATCATAAATTTGTTGTTAAAAAACTTAGTGCAAATTAAAATTAATTACCTTCTGGAGTAAAATGCCGTATTCTGCTACCGTCAGCAAGTGATAACCTCTTTGCATGACATATTTAAGGAAATCCTTGGAGTGCTCATCTTTATCTCCGTGACAGTAATCGCTTATCATTAACTTGCCTCCGGGTTTGAGCCATTTCTTTTACAAAAGTAAAGTTCGTTAAATACATCAAAAAGGTTATGATGTTACGGTTTCATTTTAAAAATTCAAATTGACATAGTCTTACAAAAAAGTTAGTGAACAATTCCTCCTTGTCTCCGATGTGAAGAATAGTATCCCGACTGTAAACTACATCAAAGCTGCCTGGCTCAAATTTTTGCTTGGTGATATCGCTCATTTCGAAACTCACCTTAAAAATGCATTTACAATGTTTTTATTATTAATAAACCTATACAATACCTATGGGTATATTTTGAACCTATTTTAAAATGATTAGTACTAACATTTTTACGGACGGTTTCTTCCATTTCTCCTTGATATTCAACTGCAATGGAGATCATATTCGTAGACAAATCAACCCCATGTACCTGTGCTCCATACAAACGGGCAATATGAAACGCCGATCCTCCTATAATGGTGCAAAAACAAAGCAAGTATTGTCATTGTCTCATAATTTATTAATGCATCTACTTATATAGGTATTTATGTATTAGTTTTCTATTTCACACTGGGAGAAGAAACAGTTCAATTAAAAGTTATCTAAAAACACAAAAAGTTACCGATTCCACAGCCCACATCAAGTACTTTGTCACCTTCCTTCAAGTTAAGTTGGTTGACAAATTCCTGAGTAGTGTATTGTCCACCAGTTGAGACATAAGTCTTTCCGAAGATAAATTCATAGCGACGAATTCCCTCTAAAGTATATTGTTGACCATCCAGGAAAGCCTTAAAAAGAAAAATTGCACAAAATATTAAAATTATTGGACTAGCACAAACGGTCATACTATTTGTTAAATTTGTTTCATAAAACGGATATAAAATATTTAGTTGTTTTACCTGGAAGGATTCATAAGAGCCGGCAGAATGAGCCATCTTCTTCAGAACAAAGCACAACTGGAAAGGGTTCCCGTATTGCTAACACCCAGAAATTATCAGTAAAACAGAATCATTAAAAATGTAAGCTATACAATCCATGTGTCTTAAATAATTTTTTCCAGTTGTGCCTGTGCACACATCTAGTCTACAGTGGCGTATCTACGTATGGTCTCACTGGACTTGAGTGAGTTATACCCCATATTCCAGGAAAAAGGGGTTACCCCCGACAAAAATTGGCGACCGAAGGCAACACATTTGTACATTTTTGCCTCTGAACCCTCCCCCCATTTCCAATTTATAGATACGCCCTTGTTGGTTTACATAGATATTTCCATGCTAATATTATACACGTGGACGTGGATCAAATCCGGTTTGTTGCATAAATACAATTGTTTTACGTAAGCATGGAATAAAAAACACACTTATAGATGCTCATGGCCTTTGGGTGGTGGTGTGATGTTCTTTTTATATATTGTAAATGTAAATATGCAGATAAGATACTATTGTGTGTCTACCGAATAAATCTTACTTCAACTTTACAATTGTAACCCTTGATCTTCTTCTACATGCACTACACCATGTGAGTCACTCACTATCTGTCAAAGTCAAAAGAACGTGCTTTGCGGCATTACAAAATATATATACCTACATGAGAAGTAGTAATCATCATAACATCGGTGCTGTAGAACACTCAGTCTCTCTTGTGAATATTATTATAATATTGTTTATACTTAATTTAAATTCAAGTTCACTTTCCATTAAAGTTATGTGTATGTAGTATAGTTATGAATCTATATTCAAGATTACATTAAACATTACCTACTTTTA
>JABASD010002725.1:0-24441 GCA_019776165.1 Pogonognathellus flavescens
ATTACTCAAGTCAGAATTATTGAATTAGTTAAATTGATGAAATTAATCACAGTTACTAAACTGTTCAAACAATCATTTTTGTACCCTCGGGCCAAAATTCTTACTTAGATGACCCAACGTTGCAATAATCTATATAACGTTATGTTAGAGAAGAAAAACTCACATTACGATAAAATTAAAGGAAGCTTGAAAATATTTCAAATTAAAATATTCAGAAAGTCACTTTACTATATTAGTAGGTAATAGCGTAACAATTTTTTTATCATTTTATTTATTGTTTTTCACTGGTATACCATTTTATGTACACATTTACAAATAGATAGGTAATAGGTACATTTTTACATGTCTAAAATGTACATGTCCCATTTCATGTATCATCCCTTCAGTTGAAAGATAATGATGAAAAGGTATACGATGCTACTTGTCATTTACACAATGGTCATGTTGTGTATAAGTAATTCAAATGGAATGAATAGAAAGGCAACTTGTAATTGTGTTTATGTGGCTCTTTGTAATTGTAGACGGTAGAAGTGGCAAGGCAAAAAATTAACATTTCAATTTCACATTGTACATTCTTTGATATTAATTCTTTTCATTCATTCATAAAATATCTCTCTACACTGCAACTCTTTCATTTGCATTCATACATGTTTAAAATGTTTTCTCATGTTTATATGTATATCATATGATGGTTATTTTAACGTTAGACTTGTGTAGAAATGGAAATGTAAAATGCATTGATGGTGCGCATTACTTTACTGCTACCTAATGCAAAATATATCACTAACATACCTATAGGATGATATTTAGTCAAAAATTATTAACAAATAATATTCCATCGCAATTCTAGTAAAATTTAAGTTTAGGACCCTTCTTATAACAATGTAGTGCACAAAACTGCAATTGAATCTTTGCTTTGCAGCTTTATAGTATAGTATGTGTTCAGTTTCTAAATTACTCTGCTATACAGTTTGCACTTTGCAGGAGTTTGCATGTCAGGGCAGATGCGGAACATAAAATTATTCACAGTTTGTGTTGATGGTGCTAATAAGTCATGAGTTATCTTAATGAGTGTATCACGAATCACTAATAAAGTTTCTTTTGGGAATTATAAAATTTTGTGTGACGAAATGAATTTGAATGTGAGTGCATACAGGGAGGTTTGTTTGACCTGATAAATGGATAAGGGCAAGAGAGACGACGAAGGCAACATGATATTTTTAGTGAGAGAATGTCGTCGGCAATGAGAGCTAAACACTTTGGTGTACTAAACAACACAATGTAGAACAAGAGCACAGTGGAGCAAAGAACATCTAACAGAACGAGGAAAGCCATTCATCATTCTCATCAGATGAGAGGAAAGAGAGGAGAGGATTTATAAATGGCTCAGTGTCAAACTAGACACTCATAAGAGACTTGGCTGATAGTGCTCTGACACTCATCGAAATATTTAATCCCCGGCAAGCGGCCGCAGTAATCTCTTCTAATTCCTTCTATTCTATACCAAAGACATCGCTCCAGATCCTCTACCCAACTAATACTCTCGCCCAACACTTCCTTACTAACTGCAGACAAATAACCCACGACACAAAGACTTTGCGGTGATACTCAAAGATGGAAATGTCTTTAATAATTACTCGAAATTCAAACTGACTCCTTTCAACTGCCAGGCTTTATCATAATATTTTTATTCTGCTTCTTCCATACGCTTTACGCACGTTTATACGAAATATTGAAAATATTATTACATACTTTTATCAATAGATATTGCTAAATTGATCAATAAATTATTCTGATTTTTCAATGTCGAATTGTTAGCAATGAGGATTGTGTGGTTACTTACGTTATACATTTAAGTTTTAGTATGCATAATAAAATTATAGTCTTACATAGATTTTTTTAATGCTATTATTGTTGTATTACATTATGAAGTTAAATAGCCATTTGGTAACCTACTTAAATGTTTACACTATTAATTATGCAAAATAAAAATTGACATTTACGGAGTACACAACTATCTAATTGTAAATAAGTTTGTTTTTCAGTTTACGGAGTATTTGGAAAATTTGGATTGGATGTTTTAAAGTGAAGAAACCTAAAAACTTTAATGATGCAGTTCATATACTTTAACACTCTATTATACATGCTACTTGTGCATACTTATATTTTTAAAACGAATAGTACTTAAATAAGTATCTTGTAATTGTAATTGTTCAGTGTAAATGCAGGGAATGTATAGAAGGGAGAAGAAATGAGTAGTTCAAGGGTGAAATGAAAAAGTGTGTTGAGAAAGGAAGAAGGCATCCATTCAAGCAACTTATCACATCACTTATTTTCCCTATTAGTTACAGCGAAAACATAAAATATTATTATAGAGATATTTGGAAGACACGAGAAAGAGACGGCAGTCAACTTGATTCAACTGTGAGTACTATCTATAGAATGAGAAAGATTTGATTAGTGGTTTCGTTTCTTTTTCATGCTCTGATATTGTAATACGTAATATCCTAACTCAGCGACTCAACCACATTACAATCCATAAAGTAAATCTGAGAACTCGTGATGGTTTCGCTGGTATACCTAACTAACGTAACGTTACTTCCACCCGGGAGTGAAGAGAATGGATGTTGATGTGAAATGTGTGCTTTTGCGTGGAAATCTTTAAATGAACCAAGTGTCTATTTTCTAACCTAAATCAACATTTCCTCGGAAAAGGAAAGTACAGAGGTAGATGGAACAGTACTAAAACACTATTAGGTATTGTAGAATCAGAGTATCACATAGATACTTAAAGACGTCCATTGCAGGCTTGAGTCGTCTTTCTATAACTATTGCTCGTGTTATAACCTCTGAATGTACTTCAATTGCTAGAACTACGTCGTGTCTTGCTACCAATCCACTCGACACTACTCGCACAGGCATGCAGTAGTCACAAAGTCACAACTCATCTCATGAATCTCAAAGGAATATATAGACTTCATTTATAACTTTCTGTCTTATCTTTTCCTCTCGTTCGATTTCCTTTGGCTTTCAGAAGAGTTGTTAGCTCTAAGAGTATATTTCTGTGACTGAAAGAAATTCTGATGTGCAAACTGCCTATCTGGACTAAACGAGAGTGTCCCACATAAATTTTCTTCTGGATGAACGTGTCCCATTTCATGTACAATACGTATTTTACTAACATACTACTAAATACAATTCATATGCCTAAGTGTGTATGTAATAATCTGTCAGTGATGTGTGCTTAGACAATTTGCTTGGCTGGAACATTGTACATTTTTTAAATATTGGTACTCTCATTTACTCAGCAAAAAGGTATGCAGGTTTTTGATTCACTTCTCATTATGTTTTGTATCAACATTATATCAAATCCGAGATGTGTGTATACGATTTTGAACCACACCACATTGTGATGTTCCTTCATTCAACTAAAATAATAAAAAGTTACACCTGAATCCTCATCTTAATTAATTTGCATAATTTATGCATTATAAATGTAGAGACATTAAATTATTATTGCAGTTAGCCTGATTTTCTGATCTAATGGCAAAGCATATAGGTTTTATGTTTATAATACTGACTGAAGTATGTCCAAGTATTAAATCGTAGTTGAGACTTGTTTATGTAAATATGAAATGCAGCAGTGACATTGCGACTGTATAAGAAATCCCAATGCTAACTAGTTGTTATGACGAGTTTGACAGGATGGGATGGAACTAATGGATGTGATATGAGTCTGACGAAAGAAGTTGCAGCCATAATGACTTATATTAGAAGTGACGTTGAGAAAGTTGGGGAAGAGAATAATAACAGAAACAAGGCGAGCATTCTCAGTTCTCATGTATGAAGTTGAAGACAAAGCAAGAACTGCTTCGTTTACTGTGTAATTCCTTAATGAATATAGGTACTTATCCTTATGCTTATACGGCAACAGTCTCCCGAGAATGTTTCAACAGCCTCGCTAGGCTTCAGTCTTCGATAATAATACGTAGCCCGATGTGCAATACTGCCACTCTTATCGTTAACTAAAACTGCCTTGGCTACATACCCATGGCCGTATAGACAGATACTTTCTGTTTGGCAAGACACATCGCTATAGTTGATTTTATATGGTGGAGACTGGATGAGATTATACTTTACTACATACGCATATAAGTAGTTTCGAGTATAGAAGGACGAAAGAACCCTCGAGCTTTAGCGTAACTATCGTTTTCTATTAACCACTACGGCAAGTTAGAATAATTAGTTGTTCTAATTACGACCAGTCTCAATTTGATTCAATTCCTGAGCAATTTGAAACTGTCAGCATGTTCTTAAACAATTACTACAAAAGAAGGATTTAAGAGAATTGTCTCCTCCTCACTTCGGTTAACTGAAATAATGCCCGTCTTTATTAAAACGTTTTCAGTACTGTACAACGCAATTAAAAGGCAAAGTCAAACCTGTAAATGAATGCATTAATTGTAAATCTTTTTGTAAATAAAAAATGTGCCAATGGGATTGTAGTTGTAGTAAATTGGTAAGAGTAATAGTTCTTATAATTTAAAACGAGACTTGGATTTGTTTATTCATACATTCATAACAATAACTCTAGCAATTCTTTAGAATACTATGTACTTACTTATCGTTCGTATTTAGTATTTAATATAGTCATTTACTTAACTAGCGTTATTAAATTTTTCTTACCTATAAGATTGCGCAAAGTATAAAAGTAAGATTAATTATTATTACTTAACAAAGTTACTTGTATGGAATGCGTTTCGTGTCTGTCTGTCTGCAAGGTAACTTAAGTACGGTTTAAGATAATGACATCAAACTTGCGTATTCTAGTGGTCCATTGGAAGGTTAAGTTCGGAGATGGGGTCAATCGGTTAACTCCTTCCTGACCTTTGACCTTTCAGATTAACCATTGTGTTATTACAGCATCAACAATAAGCTGCAATATAAATACTGCTATGCGAATTCTACTTATGTCAGTGAAAACGGTTAATTTTGAATTGGGAGACCACCAATGCTTGAATATTTCGATTAAATGATGTTGATGTCACACAAAACGAAAATGATGTGTTGATACTCTGTCATAGTTCACAACAGTGTCACTGTTATATTCATTATACTTGTTTACATCCGGGTTTGACCGGTTAGTGACTATAATTTCATTACTAAAATGTTTGAAAAAATAAGGAGAATAATGCATTCAGATTGCAAATTAGAAAATATTCAAATTATAGTAATGTATACTAGGTGATACGTGTAGTAATAAAGTTGTTTTTCTTTGCTAATTCAAGTTGATTAGTTGATTTAAATTTGGGTTGGATCAACTTAATCGGGTATGTAAAAAGGGAGCGTTTCATATGCTATAATAAATCACTGATACATTGTAAGCAAAATGCTTTTCGACAGAATAGTTTTATTTTCTCTACTGTCATGCTCATTACTAAAATTAACTTGAGTGAAAGTATTATATTTACAACTATTAACATAGATTGTTCGATAGAATTTTCATTGAGAAATTGAGATGGAGCTTCAAAACTGATGAAGCTAAAATTGTATTTCCAACCTTAAAACTTGGCGTTGATTTTAACAAGATGTTACATTGATTCTTATTCCATTACTGTACACTAATTTATTGCCAATGATTATCAGATTATTTAGAATCATCCATTACAGATTGAAGTATGTAGCATGTAAGTGTTCTCTATCAGAATCATATCGAGAATAGGTTTGTTAATTTCATGGGGTGGTTGTGACTTGATAGAGTTCACTGTGAAGTATTTATTACTCCCTTCAATGAAGTAATATATGTCGACTTATTTAGCAGAGTTGCAATGAATAGGTATTTCTGCGGAGCCTTGGCTGGTGTCTGCTATCTGTATTTAGATGATGTTAGTATTAGTATTGGTTGTGAGAAATGGGCAAATCAGATCGAACTGATTCAAGCGAGAAACAGATCCTGCCTCACCATGAAGGGTGGTAGAATTATGGAGTTAAACGTGTAGAAGAGCTCCTTTCTTTCTGGTAGACTTTTGCTTCACTTTTCTATTTACTTACTCTGTCTGCCTTATTTTAATGCTTATGGTTGCATCATCTGTGTAGTAGTGCATTATATACGCATAAGCCTACTAATGTTCATAGGTATCCTTCGTATAACTTTTTCGTTATTTTTATCGCTCCTGTATGTAAATTATGTGAATAAAAACTGCTTGTGGAAATCTAATTCTGGCCAAATATGAAGAAGCCACATGAGCATTTTGATGAAATAACAATAACATGCAGATGAGACGGCATGATAAAATCTGTTTTGATTGAATTTCTGTACTAATTCAAAATCAAAGATTTATGCGACTGTTACCATTAAACTGAAGTGTGTGCTATCACAGACTGAGTACAAAAGTTATTAGTTTCCAGTGGTGTGTGTTGTGTGCTATGAGATTCCCAACTCTTTCCGGTGATATAAATTGTTGTTTTTATTAGTTCTAAGATACGTTTCGTCTAAATAGGTTAGCACACACGGTTATGATGACGATAAGAAGAGACAGTCCTTTTGTGAGTCCGATTTTCTAAATATACTACCCATGTCGTATACTAACATCGAAAGTATTCATGACTTGTTAATGCGATGGTTGCAAAAACACAGTGTTCCCTTCCCTCATTTGTTTTTTCGGATTTAGAGCTTTACATATAGCTTTGTGAAGGAATCTCAATTGGGAAGATAGTGCTATACGATTAAAGACAAAAAGTCAAAGTCGGTGAAGAAAAGGCGTAAAAAATAGTTTTAGCAGAGAGTGGGGATTTTTCTTTTTCTTTTCAGAGATCAACCTGAGGCGGAGGAAAGACAAAGTCCGATAGAATAGCAATAGTGATAGTGACACAGGACGGGAAGGGAAGAGGGCGAAAAGGGAAATTAAATTCTTTGCATGAATTTGCATAGCTGATTGGTTCATTTACATATTGATGGAGAGCCCAACCCAGGAAATACTACCTGATAAGAGAAGCTCGTCTTGACTGTCGTGCCGGATCGTTGCCAAAACTAAACCCTTTCTCTCCTTTCACAGATCTACATATAGTGTGTACCCTCTTCATTCTCAATGTTATTATAGACTCTCACTTGCATCACATAGCATCTCTCCAATGCTTCAGATCCTCTTTTCTCTCTTTCAACACTTGACTGGATAGATACGATATATATTCAAGAATTCAACATGCACAAGACCTCAGAGCAAAACCAAAACCAGCCTTGTACATATCCTTCCGGTATACTTACTACATTTGCTTAGTAGTGCCATAACAGAGACGACGGGACTACACACTCTTCTGGGAAGAAGGAGTGTGGTATTAGTGTCTTGTATAAGTAGAGGAGCAGTAGTGGAGCATTATTGTTCTTTACACATGGAGAGAAGAGTCGAAGGATCTCTGGTCGCATCTATCTATCTATCTTTTTGCATGCTCATTCTATTTCCTTGACTTTACTTACCAGTACTTTACTTAGCATGGCAAACCACTAACAACTAATACTTATCAAACTAAAAGGAATCTAACGCTAAACTAACTCACTCTTAGCTAACTATATAATGGGAATGTAAGTTAAGTAAAGTAAACTGAAGTAAAAGTAACGCTTGCTTGACTAAAAGTAAGTGCACACAGACTTGACTTAAACTTGACTCGAACTCAAGTAAAAAGTAATGCATTGAGAATAGCTCTCTGCTCACACAAAATGGCACATTGTTAAAACCTGCATGCTCAAACATCACATCAACTTCAATCGCACACTTTTCCCGGTAACGTATCATCTGCATTGGAAATGTAGAAGGAGGAAATTCAATAAAATTTCTTGATGTATCACATGTGAAAAACATGTTTGGGGAAAACATAAAAAGTCATGGGGAAAGTTTGTTGATGGGAAATTAAAGAGAAATATTTTTCAGGTGGAAATGATGAAATGCCTGGAGACACATCACACTACAGTTTATAGGTTATGGTTTTCTGTAGACGGCAAAAGAAGACAAGACACGACCGCCTCTCCTTCTTCGACTTTTAACCAAATTGGATTGATGCCCATTTTTTGCTTCTTATCAAAAAATTAGAATCCGAATTTTTCCCGTTTCCCCATCATGCATTTTAGTGGTTTTCCCTTTCCTCTCCTGGACTCGGCTTTTTACTTAGGTGCTTACGTACGTATTCCGTCGTCTTTTCTTTCTTCTTTCATATGGACGTTCCGCTTAGTCCGTCCTCCATTCTAAACCTAGTACTTATGTACATATTTTTGTAAAAACTACTAGCGTGTGATCGTGGTGGTAGTTGTAGTAGTCTGTCTCACTGAATATTCTTTGAATGTGGAATTCTTTTTATAGAAATAAACCGAGAGAAAGAGATGAGATGAGAATGAGGAACAGAGAAGAGAGAAGCTCAAGTGGAAGAATCGAATCAAGTGGAAATCTCTTAAGTAAAGTAAGACTCAAATGGGCCCATGCGATGAGAAAATGGAATGGAAGAATTGAAAGGCGCGAGACAAGAGAGCTTCACTCTCTCTGTCTCTCTGTGTGTAAGTAGTTAGGCAGGCGATGTATTTGTGGAGAATCGAGATGAAAAGAATTGAAAGAATGAGAATGAACAGACCATTTATATGTATATACTTGGAGATTAGATAATAGAATAATGTGCTATGTGTACTGAAGAATTCTTCTACCTTTACATACCACCACCGCAGCCACCCCTGTCATGAGAAATCCAATTTACTAACAGAATTTGCGCTTTATATTCGGTAAACTAGCAAAACGAAGATATCAGCAGAATATTAGCAATTTACATGGAATTCCCATATTTTACTGTGTAACTATTCTTCTATTGTTTTTTCCCGAGGGTTCTCTCTCATACTATGTAAAAGAATCCAAGTTACACAATTGAAGGAATTTTAACATCCTACATTACTACAGTAGAGACTGCTTATGACACTAGCTGTATAAATGAAGGTTTCCCTTGCTATAACAAATGTTTCAGTTATTTTCAGACAAAAAGTATTCAAAATGTTTAAAGAATTCTATAAGTCAAAGTGAGTCTGGTCTGAAAACACATTATACAAATAATTATGTATAAAAACCATACTCGTAAATTCATGAATGCTTCCTCTTTTAACTTAAAGTTCTGTATGTGGCAAAGACATTAATTGTCAACCGAAAGTTACTTTCAGGAATGATATTATGAACTAATTAACCAGTTGGCCAGTGCAGATGTAAGTGTATAATATCAAAGGATTGTGAATTTGAGAGAATTGTGTCTTGCGTCTTTCGTGTGTTATGGTTGTAGAAGCAAATGAATATATAGTAGTATCAGTCGTAAGTATTCCTATTGCTACACAGAAAATGTATGTAGGTAGTAGTAGGCTAAGGTAGGTGTATTACTTACGGCTTGTTTGTTGTGGGAATAAAAGAGCCTCTATTATGCTGAGCCATGGATATATAATGGGGTGAACAAAGGGGAGAACAAGAGCAAGAACAAACAGAACATGAGCTGGTTTCCAAGTTCCGAAAGCGATTTTTTCTCAGCTTGGTCAGTGTGAGTGTCATTTTTGATTAATGATCAGATCAAACGGCCATGGAGACCGCCGGCGAAGGAAACGACTGAAACGAGCACACAGCACAACAGAATAACATTCAGAGACAGACGTTTACAAAGAAAGGCTACATGGACGGAATAGATACGAACAATAGTTACGTCCACGGATATATGTACACAGTGTACACTACCAAACCAACTTCTACCACTTCTGCTCTCTTCAGTCAGTCAGAATATCCTAACAACCATTCATATTCTGTTTTTTCCATTTGTTTTCCACTTTTATTTCGTAGAAAAACATTTTTCTTGCATTTTATGCTTTGTATTGTATTTTGCTACTGTGTTTGAATTGAACCATGCATGTAATTTACCAGAACCGATTTTTTTGAAGTCAACAGACTTTTTATTATCATGAGATTGTTGGTATATTATATGGAAAGGTTTAAATCGTTAATTACGTATGTATGATCAAGATAATAAAAGTACTGTAAATTGTTATTGCATTGTTCTGAAGTCAAAATAACATCAGTAATATAACAGCGTGCATTGAAGTAAGTACAATGCAGATAATCCAATGATAATGAAGTGTCAAGTTGCCTTTAAATGGTTGCGTACATTCTATTATAATACTTCTAGAACATTTTAATATTAAATCATCTGGAAATACAAGAGGTAAATAGACAAGAGTATAGTACAACAACACATCAATTTATATTGAGGAGTTTTTAGTTTATTCTTCACGAATTTTCTTTCTCAGTATACCTAAATTCAAATACCTAAACAATTATAATTACGCAAACAGATTTAAGCAAATAACCTATAATATATAGTTATGTGTAAAGTTGGAACATTAAATATGAAACATCTTTTCGTTCATTATTCTATACAAACTAAATATTTAATTACATTCATTTAACAGTAAACACACAGTATTTATAGTACACTTTGATATATTATAGTTGTAAGCTATAGCTAAAAGTTATGTACACAATACACATAATATACCATTTCAAACGAATGTGACCTACAAATCTTTCAATTTTCGGAACAACGTATGCCGGCAAAATTTGCATTATTGACTATAAGTTAACTCGATTTATTGCATCGTGACCTGCATTAAATGTAATAATAATAACGTGATTCAAACTATAACCATCTATAACCAACACAATACTGTTGTAGTCATAATCATTATATTATGTAGTAGTGTATGTGAGGATATACAAAAAAAATGAATAAAGCATTTTACCCTGTTATTTCATTTACTTAACACGATTTTGAGCAATTTATTACTATTTATTATACCTAACCTTTCATCTGTAGGAACGTGCAAAAAATTCTATCTACTAATGCTTTACTTTACTTGTCTAATCTTAACATACGAAAAGTGTTCTCCCATAAAATTTTTAAGATAATTTATAAATTGATAAGCGTAGAAGTTTCATCTCCCAAATCATTATTGTAAGCATCTGATTGAGACACAGTGGGTACTCCATTGTTGCACTCATTGGATCGAAACGGTGCCCATAAATGGCCCATTGGTCTTTGCATCGTTGATTCTTGAATGCCACTGCTGGAAATTGGATATTCATAAAACTCTCCGCAACCTCCTGTGTTGCTTATACCAGGAACATAGCTCAGACTTAAAGGTGGCATAATATTAGAGTTATTGGCTGGACTGGACGAATGTGTAGGTGGAGGAAGATAGTTGCGAGCTCCATTAGGACTCTCATATTGACCTATACGTACATAATCCTCTCCCGTTTGGAAACAAGACGTAGAACTATCCATAGCTGGGTACGAATTACAATTGAAGTTGCCATTAATACCAGTGGAATTAACATTGTTACCAAAACCGTATTCTGTAATATGAGGTGCATACGGACTTACATTAACATTACTATTGTTATTATTGTTATTATTATTAGGACTGTTGTAGCTATTATTTCCCGCAACACTTTGGTAATAAGAAGGGGGTAGTTTACTAAGAAAATCTTGTGATGCAGGTAAAGACATTGGAAGTTTGTTGAGATAATCAGAAGTGTGTATAGAAATGTCGGAAAACTTGCCACCCGAATTAGGGTAAGGATATTGATTACAAATCTGAGCATAAGAAGGCGGACTTAAGTTGCAACTTCTGTAATTATTGTTTGGAGAAACAATTGAGCTTGGACTTTCGGAGTTGCTTGCGCTGCAGTTGCCTGACTCAACGTTGTCCACTCCTCCGTCACTCAGCTCATCATAGTAAATCTGATTGAGATTCTTTGGAGTTCTTTTCTTCATGTTGTTTGGACTGAGAGTGTAATCTTTGTGCGACATGACAAGACAATCATCAGCCGATTTGAAGCAAGAAGGATGAGGGCAGGATTTACTAGACTCTGCGGAACTTGTGTTAATGGAAGAAGATTGTGTTGTAGAAGTGCTTGGTGTGCTCGTACTACTTGCTCTCGGGGTGGAAGAAGACAAGTTTGGAGAAGATGAGGGAGACTCCGAGCCACCACGATGTGAGCCGGTACATGTGCTGTTGTTGTGATGACCGCCTCTGGTTGATGGAGAAGCTCCTGAAGAATTTGAAGACTTTTCCGGTGATGATTTGCTATCCTTTTTGTATTTCATGCGCCGATTTTGAAACCAGATTTTTATTTGTCTTTCACTCAGATTCAAAAGAGATGCCATTTCGATCCGACGAGGACGACAAAGGTAACGGTTGAAATGAAATTCTTTCTCCAGTTCCACAAGTTGTGCACTTGTATATGCAGTTCGGGCTCTTTTCACGGGATGATCAGTACCATCTGTAAATAAAGAAAAATATCGTTATGAAAATAACCGCATCAGTATAGTCAATCTTTATGTACATAGAAAACATATTGGTTGTTTTACACATCTTTCGAAAGCCAGAATACTTGAAATACATAGCATGAAAGTAATATTGGAGTGGGTTCTGGTGACTAATACAAACACCAAAAAGAAAGAAGACACGCAACAGACTAATTTTTACGTGATTCAGATAAGCAAGTAAATTAGGAAACTCTTCAGGTTCAACTTGGGATTACAAGAAGAGAGCCACGATACGATGAAGTAATGGAATGAGTACGTGCCGTTCCTGTCGTGTCATCTCATGTCATGCACTCTTGTTTTCCATCTCTCTCTCATGAAAAGCTGAGGAAATCTACTGGGTCCACCAAGCTATATCTCACGAACAGCAATGTACCAAAAGACCTTTCTACAGACTCATAATAAAATATACGCTAACTTACGTGTGTAGGTATTACTCATATGTAATGTCTCAGACTAACAATAATAAGTAGTAAATACCTAAGCTACTTACTGCAGCTACCAATATTTCCACTAATTTCAATTTCATATGGCAGTACCAGCTATGTACCTCACAGCCACAGCCTCTTAACTAACTTACCTATAAGCATACTGATAATTAAATTTAAGCTTTTGTACTTCCTGCTGACAGATAAATAACGAATACTTATGTAATGTAATACCTGCATAATCCACATCAACTATTGCCTACCTACTACCTACACTACGTATGTAGCTAAGATAAAAACCATAACAATCTTCGATTTCCTTTCGCATCATTTTTGTAATATTTCTGTTTTCAATGGAAGTTACTTATTAGTGAAAAAGTTTGCCAGTTGAAAACATAATGAGCATACGCCTACTTTTCTTGCATTTTATTATTTTTGTACAGCAACTGCTACATAAATATAAAAACAAAGGAAATTATCCCATTGATAAATACAAATGACTAGGATAATGGTAAAATCGAAATATTTCATGAAACATTTTTATAACTTATCAATCAGCACAAGACATGGTGATTATCAATAGATTTAGTATTAATATTGGTCATAAAAATCTTTTTTGAGTACTTAAGTGCGAACTTCTAACTTCTGACAGTTTAACTACATTTGATGACAGAATCTTCTTAGGGCAAGAATACCTATGTTAATTAATTACGATTATTTATTCATACAGTGCTCATTACTGGATGTGACGTGAGAATAAAAAATTGACATAACTAATTTGTGAAAATAATCCATAATAAAATTGTGTGAAATATTTAAATGTATAAAAGTAGCAGCAAGCTCATGTTTGCTCTGAAAATAATTATCAGTGACAGTAAAGATAAATAGCAAAACTTGGAAGATCCCAAACAAGTTTCTCTGACTAATCTAAACTGCATATAAGCAATGATGAGTATAGAGAGTTGTGCGTGTGTCTGATGTTTTTTTCCTGGTATTGAATCATGGACTCTCCAGGTGATGATACATAACATGACAGCCGGAATAACTATTGGTTTGTAAGTCATCCATATCTGAAAGACGAAGGACAATCGGGTCGCCGGTAAGTCATGCAGGTATAGATAACATGTAGCATAATATGTATCCATGTTTGTATATTGTATGCTTAAGCTTACTGATAACGATGTATACTATAACAAGTTTTGTGTCTTTTCTTCGTTACACGCCTAACTCGTCGTAATATGATAAGCAGATTTCTAAGTATTATCACACTTTCAGTTAAGCTACTTCAATCCGCTTTGAATGCGACTTAGCCAACGTCTAAGCAGCGATGGAAAAATCCAACCCCTTCAAGAATTCTGCACGCAATGACGAAAATCTCCGTCAATTCCATACGATGTCGTGATGACAAAATTATTTTTAGCTTGTTATTCACCTTTTCTCTCCTTTTGAGGTCATTTCTATCATTTTAAGATTGTGAAACCGCATTTTTACAAAAACCTTTACTGTTGCATATCTAATCATGTGTATTGCATTAAATTCTAAAATCATTCTATGTAAGTACAATTCCTGCTGTTCTATACCGACTGTGCAATTGCATATATAAATGTATGCACGGAAAACAACATATAATAACATTTTCTCTTTTGCCACATCACAATGATTATCCAGAATATTAGGACATTGTAAACACTCCATAGACAAACTGCCTTATAGTTATACAGATATGGTTTGCATGATATCAACTCAAGTCACTACTTGATAGTTGTACTTTGCGAGATTGCGACTACGAACGAGCAAGCGAACAACACAATCGAACCAGACTTGACTGGTTATTTATATAGAGATACAGTATAAAGTACAACTATACTAAAAGTGACTACTACTCACTACAGAGTCAGGGAAGGCAGGGGAAATGAAAATGATTAATGGCTATCTTGCTGTGTAAGGTCCCATTATGGTTTCTATTACTAAACTGAATACATACATTCAAACACAAGCACTTGCTTTGCTACTACTCCTATGCATTACACTTTGACTCAATTCTTGCCGTTTGCTTATGATAATAAATGTGTTTGCTGTGCTGTATTTGTATGTATGTGGTGAAGTGGAGCTGTGTTTTTTTATCCTGTCATTTTACATAGACTTAAGTTAGCTGTTTTCTTTACTTCTTCTGTATAGTAACCAGTTAATGCTACATGCAATGTGCTCTTTCCCACTACATGCATATAAGAATAGTAAGATTGCCAAAGAATTTAACAGTTATTTTTACAACTTGTCATATCATTGTTCATGTTTCTAAAAGGAATGCATGTTTTTAAGAAAGAAGTCATACAGCATGTTAAATATCTAGT
The DNA here is from genome assembly GCA_019776165.1 of Pogonognathellus flavescens. Classification (NCBI taxonomy): domain Eukaryota; kingdom Metazoa; phylum Arthropoda; class Collembola; order Entomobryomorpha; family Tomoceridae; genus Pogonognathellus; species Pogonognathellus flavescens. Next base: position 15,167 of record JABASD010002725.1, read on the forward strand.
AATATGTACCTATGCTTGTACTAGATTCATTAGATCAGCATGTACATTGTTTGTGTAAAATTTCTCAATTTTAAGCAATACAAACAGAAAAGTGAAGAAATTATATATTGTTGGTAATTACCATGAGACGAAGAAGACGCAGCTTGTAACTGTACTTTATTGTGGTCAAGTACCATTTGATTTGGAGACCCAGACACCCAGTTCCAAGCAGTTTCATTGGATGAGCTTTGACCCGACTGAGCGGCAGCGTCGTTAGTATTCGATGCGAATATTGGAATCAATGCTCCTTGGTCCAGCTCGGCCTTTGCAGCAGCTGCCGCTAAAATGGATCCGGTGTGTCCATTCTCAGCTGCAATCCATTGAGCACTAGCCTGTTGATGATATGATGGTGAACCATAGTCTAAATAAGGGGATGCGGACACCATCATGTCACCTCCATGAGGATTCTGAGGGCTGCTCATGTCCTCTTCTTTAAATTGAGTTCTCAGTGGCATTTGCTGATGATTGGGCGAAGATCCATTACTCCGAAGAATATTTGAAACGGTCGAATCGCAATATTCGGATGCAGACACAGTTGTTGGGATATTGGAATTGTCGCGAATGTTGCCATTGGGGTTGCTGTTGATGCTAAGTGGACTATTGCTTTGATTCTCCATATTCAAATGACCAGTGTCCATGCTGCTGTGAGACATGGGGTGCATAGTTAAAAAAGTCGGGCTCTTTCGCTGAGGTTCACCTGCAAGTAACTTCTGTGATGTTGTGACATTTGGTCCGGGATTTACAATAGGGGATTGAGGAATGACATATGTATTTGATAAACGAATTTGATCTTCCTTTTGGTGCATTTCCGCTGGGGTGGCCATAGTATACCTTCTTACGGGAGCGACGGGCAAATAAGATGGAGAGTATCTGTAGAGTAAAGTAATCATAAAACATTTGATTATAATAATTTTATAACTATATACAGCATACAAAGTACGGTTAATGAAGGTAAAGAAGGAAATTAAACAATCTACATACATTAAAGCAAAACAGTTCACATTTTAACATTCGGAAAATGGCTTATTTGCGTTTTTCAGTTCAGAGAGTTATTGTTCATTTTCAGATTCCAGTGCTTTGTGGTAATTTTTATGTGGTTCGAATTTATGCTAACAACTATTATTATCAGGTCACTTTTAAGCAATTTGGGTTTACTATATCACGATATATCCAACGTAAAACGCCATAATGTGAAACCTCTATTAGCAATGAAATACTGATCGTACGATTTGGTTGCATTAAGAACCATAGTCATTGGGCAAACAGCAAAGTTGATTGATTTACAACTCGGCCACCTCTGAAAGTCAACTCGGCATAACTTTGAACCTCGATTCGCTGTGTGAACAAAGTAATGTTGCTGTCTTTTGTACTTAATAGGCAAACAAAATGCTTAATCTCTCCCTGTAGTATCACTCTTTTCAAAGTGTCTCATCCTTTCCTAAACTGCAAGTTATACCTACAATATTACTATTATTACAAATATTAGGAGTATACTATGCGCGCACAATAATATGCATATACCAATCCATACACTATTTTCATTTGTACATATTTGCATAAAGTATACCTATAGGTACATATTATAAAATTGTAAATAATACACTTTAGATGCTTTACTTAGGTAGTTTTAGCTAGCTCTATACTGCTTTTACTGTAGATGCAAGTATGCACCGAAAATACTTTGAAAGTAACTACCTACATCATTCTCTGTCAACATGACAATGACCAACAGGTGATAGCCATGAGAAGACACAAAATATTGTAAAACTCCCCAAAGTCACTGCGTTTTCTTACAGTTTAAATTTTCAATAGAAATAGATCTTCTTTCTTGGGTATCGGAATTCTTCTCTTTGTCAATTTTATAACCTTCTGCTCTGCTAAAGTCAAAAAGAATCTTACCTTTGTTTGGTTTAGGTATCGCGTTCTAGTCAGTTTAGCAGCTACGTCAGTTTACATTCGGTTGCACACAAACGTTCTTCCCTTTCTCGTAAAATTTTAATTTTCACTATTTCAAAACTGTTTTCACGATGAGACACCTGAGTGTATATTGTAATGTTAGAAGTGCTACAGTGGTTTTGTGACTTATGTGTAGATGAATTTCAGTTTTATGAATTTGAACATGTAAGCTGAGTTAAGTTTTCTCGACTGAACCAGAGAAATCTTCTTATTGTGGTTATTAACTGGAAAGTGACAATTGCGTGGATTTGTTTTACGTGAGCAGTTGAAGAGTACAGAGTCAAGAAGTTGTGTCTGTCAGGTAAGGTTGCATTGAGTGAAATGTATTGTCTTAGTTATTGTTATTTAGTTTAGTTCGTTTAATACATAAAATAGACTACTTATCTTTGAAACCTATTAAGTAAAGCTACTGCTGTCTGTTTGTATATACACTCAGTGTGTATTATATTTGTACATAGAGACAATAGACACATATAGCGAGTGCATAATCATGGAAATATTGGTAATATATGGAAACACGCTTGCAGAGATGAGAGCGATAATGATACATACCCAAAGGAGACATTCATATTCATAATATACGTTCATATAACAGGTGAGCATAACGTGCAGTGTTACGTATAGGAGGTGTTCAGTTAGTCTTCAGTCAGTTGTCATGTCAGCTAATCGTGACTCGAGTCTAGTCAAGTAAGACGTAAGTTGGAAATGGATAAATGAAAGGATATGTCACGTCTTGGAAGGTTACCTTCTTGTTTTCTGCTCTGGATAGCAGAAGTTATATATGCATGGACATTTATATGTGTAGAAAGAAGTCTTGTGCTGAGCAGCTTACCTGTCTGTGTCTGCGTATTCAGAATTCAGAGCACAAGACAATATTCTTGCATTCAAAACCCCTGAAGGCTACACTGTTTAACCATTTGTTCCTATCTCGTCGCCACACCACCTCCAGCTATGGTGACTCTACTGTTTTAGCATTAACCACCTCACATAATTGCAGCTTATGAATTTATTCGTGTCAAAATACTACTTGTAGCTCATTTTTTACATAAGCGAGGTTTAAAAAGTTCATTCATAACTATTGTCACTGCTCTTTCAATTTTTTATTTCCACTTGTCTGTGTAAAGTGCACAGTAAATTTCCAAAGGTAATTGGTGTTGCTTTCGCAAGTTATTTTTAATAAAATTCGTGTGTTACTACCATATATTTGGTAACAGGGTCTAAATTGGTGTATTTGCGACATCTTCTCAAGTCAGTGTCACATGCACACTAACAACCTTGCCTAACAATTAATTAGTAGGTTCCATGCTGTGAGGAAACTCCTTTCTCTCAACCAAGTAGTCAGGACTCTTAAGACATGTTGCACCTTGTAAATATACACAATGTAGACTGACGCCATATAAACCAAGGGCTTAAGCAGTCAGTTAGTCCCATGTCTTGTGTTTCAATAATTCAGGCCATGTTGTTATTATTGCAGCTTTTGGATCAAATGGCTATATATAAATCCAATGTCAATACAGAAACTGTCCAAATGCGTTTAGATTTTAGAACACGAAAACGGCGAAAAGTACACGTATGGTGTTTTCAGATTGTAGTTATAAACTAACACTTATACGCAGTTCTTCAGTGGCTCATATGAAGATTTTACAGCAACCGCAAGTGACTTTGGTCTCACGACTCTATACTTATATGTAAATGTTATTAGTGAGTAGTGTGCGTTCATTTAGTATATGCATTTATTTATAACAAGTGCTACTAATAAGTACTAATTAGGCATTCATTGTTGATGGTATATTGTTGTTTGCTGTCAGCGAGAGTTGTCAACATTTAGAGGTAAATTGTCCATGGATGAAGACACAATGAGTGTCATGTATGTGCGTAATTGGTCCTGTGTTGTTTCATTTAGCCATCTCATAAACTACGCACTGCTACCTGAGAACAAAAGTTACTAGGTGAAAAGCAAATCAAAAAATTAGATTAACCGATATGCTTCACTTGAGTGGTAATTTCTGTTCACTTTAATGAGACAAATGAGTGGTCCTCATTCATAACGTCAACCCCATTTGGGGTGCTTGATTGCGATCTCACTACTTTCATTTCTCTTTTTTATTTAACCTTTTCACCTTAATTCCATTCACCACGTTCACAAAAAAATCTAGTTTCTAAATCAATGAATACTAACAGATTGAAACCTCCTAAAAGTAGATCGTTTTTATATTGATTGTGAATTATGAATAGAAAAATGTAATTTTGTATTCTGTATACCACATTTTGTGAAACTCCTAAATTCTAAAGGATTCTATTTTTCTTAAGTAATTCGTAAGTGAAGTCAGGTGGTAAAGCCAATGTCATACAAACGGAAACAGTTCAAACTATATCTTAATTCAAAATCCCGTGTCAACTTCATAACCTAGAACACCTAAAAGAGCTCCAAAGTTCAGCACAGGTTGAGAAACTGCATGATTTTCAAATATAATTTTATTATTCAAGACGAAGTTGTACTTAAAACTTGTGTAGAGACTTTAAGTGCTTCTCCGTGTAGCCTTAATGAGTAAAGATGGAAAACAAAATAGGAAGCTAGACTTATCAGCTATGTTTTTCTGCGGTTATAATTATTCGAATAAATACGAACTAGTATGAAGGGAAAGCCCCAATACAAAACTCTAAGTGCATCAGATAGGTGAGACACTTTATAACGTAACGTTTTACTGAATGGTACACGGGTAGAAAATATTTATGAATGAAAACCTATTGAAGCGTGTGAAGTGATGTCAAGACATCAGTCAGAGATATCTATCCAAGAAGGTAGCAAGGCAGAACATTGAATCATACATTGTAATCTTGAAAACAAACATACAAAAAGCTTAACGAACAGGAAAAGAAAGTGAGCCATCCTTTTGGTTCCAGCAAAATATGAGTTATAATATTTAGATACTCTGTACAGAGAGTACCTACTCCAAGCTTCATATTAATATATCGAGATCGTCACTCAACCAGCAACACCTTAAGACAATAATGAGAAAATATAAATGCAAAGTTACAATACAAATATACACAAATATCCTACAGGCTGTGTTTTGTATGTATGTATCTAGCTTATACCATTGTGCTTCTTTTGGATGTGTACACAAATACATTTAATACAGTATCAACATGTTTGAAAGAGTCTGAACAATATCGAATATACATAGAGACAAGAAGCACGGAACAGATCGGCCACCAGAATAAAGTCATTTAGAAGACCAGCGGGTGTAGTCGCTTCCTGCTGTGATGATGGCACTTTCTTCATACATCCATCGTACACACACAATCAGCTTAAGTCTACAACTTCACTTTTTCCTTATGGACAGCCACACTCTCAGTGTCAGGCTCAACGAGTTACTTATGGAGTAAGTCAAGTAAACGGTAAACCCGACCCTATGCTATCTCTTCATCTATAAATGGATAAATAGACAAGCATATTGTTATGAACTGTTCCTTCTTTCGCACTTAAGTACTTCACACTTCCTTTCATTCAGTCAAAAGAGGATTCTCAAGTCCCTCACTGGCTTCTGTTTTAAAAATATGAATGAGAGCTATCAATCTATAGTATTTCCTTAAGTGCATCATTCTATAAGAATATTAATAATATGTCTTTACGTATACAGGTGTATATTAAGTATATAAGGAGAGACAGCACGTACGACCAACCACTACTTATGCCAGACGAGATGTTTTAAGATTAGTCAAAGATAATTTATTCCGTCGACTACTTCACCCACGACGACCAACAAACTCACCTTAAAACTTACCTAACCTTACCTACTACAAATATACGCGAACCAAAATCGATGCAAGTGTCTCTGCTGGCTGACTACCTTGATTTTTGTCTTAGTTTGTCAAGTTCATCGAATATTATAGTGATATAACTGCAGGGATTTTACTACCTTTAATTTAGATTCTGACAGAAGTATAGATCTGAGCTGAGGAAGGTATGCAACTATAATATAGGTAGTCAATATCTACTTGTTTACTTAAACTTTGAGTGTTTGCTTCCTTTCTCAATGTTATTTGTATAATAAGAGTAAAGTGCTATATGAAAGGTTTACTTTGACTTAGGTAAGTTAACTTAAGGACCCACAAAGAATAACCTTGTTGATTTCACAATGAGAATGAGACTAATCTATAAGGTAGCTAACAACCATGATGATCATCTCCAGTTCCATTTTCAAGGTTCCTGAGTTGAGAATGAAAAGTATATGCATGGTGCATGGATGCACTTTTACGTAAATAAATACATATAATATTGTACTAATATATTATATCTCATAATTGTGCAGACACCAAACAAGGACAAAGACAAAACTATATCCAAATGCAAAGGATTAGTTGTGCCTTACATTTCTACACCAAACTTTTCATTCATTCATAAAGCAAACATCAACTGCCACTTTATTTATTTCGCGAAGATTTAAGATCACCGTTGTTACATTTCTGTTAAACAGGTAATTAATATGCAGAAAACGTAGGTAATAAGGTAATACCTTTGTACTGTGTAACAGTTACATGTGCATGTGAGGAAAAATTTTCATTTTGCACAATAAGATCAATTGAAGAGGGGCAAGACAGAAAACAATATGTTTCGTAATTTAGATTTCGTAATGTAGATAAGTGTAAGTAGCATAAGTTGGTTTCTAACCGAAGTAGAAGACAAATCTCAGTTGAAGAAGGAAACTAAGAAATGGAGAGGGGGGGAGCAAATCTATCTGGAATAGGAGATTGGACATTATAATACATTCCAAGATGTGAACGACGAAGGAGTGAGGAAGAGAGAGATGAGTGAGTGACTTTTGAGCAAATTCAGTTGTTTCTACAGATAATGGTGTAAGAGATATGCATCAGTAGCTGTTTCTCCTACACGAACATGATTCCACTAGGCTGTTCTCAGAGTGGAGAAAAGCAAGTGTATGGAAATCATCTGGATGCGAAAGGAACTATTTGGATGACAGAAGGCGATATGATGTTGAAAGTATGATTGTAATATTGATTAGCTAAGCAAGTCAGCAAAAGCGAAGAGCAATAGGGAAAGCAATGTTTCAACTTAACCTGCATTCTACTCTTGTTGAAAATATAAACGACCGAAAACACAAATCTATGCTTTATAGACACAAACTCAAGTTATGTGTCACCATAATTTTCCAAAAGATACCACGGACTTCCATTTATTTACTAAACATTCTGAATTTCAATTTTAAAGTACTTTTGAAAATTGTAAAAAAGAACCGGCATGTTATGAAATGATGTGAAATTCTGAGGAGTCAGTGGCAATGGTTGTAGGAGGAAATTTGATGTATAATTTCTTGTGCGACAGTAGGAAAGAGGATAGAGGCAAAGTTTTGGAAGGAAACATCTGCTTTTATCTAAATGAAACTAGTATCGGAGTCTAAGAGTTGAGTGGAGTTCTCGTAGTCTTTTCTGTAGCAGGACAACACTAGTGAAATGTTGAAACTACAAGCCAAGAGGTATGGAGATGTGTAGTAATAGTGGCTTTAAACTGCGATCACATCTCTTCAGCAATGTAGTCACTTGTGAGATGATGTAGTCGTGCTAAAATGCTTTTATATAAGTAGTTTCAACTAAGGAAGCTTCCTTTGCTTAACTGCCATCCTGGAATATCAAATATCACTATTGCCTTCCTAAAGTAACATTTGCCTCTCTCTCTCTCTCTCTTCTGATACAAGCAAAGGAACACCGCACTCCAGCTCTTAAGACACACCAAATCCTACAGCACATTCAGTTTATGTTTAAACACTGATTTTCTCAAAACGACCTGTCTGTCGTGAATCTACACGTTTGTACTAAAACAGTTCTGCAGAAAACTACTTTTAGTCTTTATCTCTGATAACCTTACAACAAACTATCAGAATAAATATTAACACACCAGAATAAAGAAAACTTTTGCGTGTAATTCATTGCATTACTTACATTCACTCACAAGTATACATGCAAGGCAAAACTTACCACGTTGCAATCTTCACCCTTATACTTTACTTGTCATATGTACCTGTTTCTAGCATAAAAATGTTCAAACAGCTATGCAGATCAATCGTTCATTAACTAACCACAATACACAAATACACAGTGTAATAAGACCTCGTGAGGTCTAAAATAAACGATCTACTAATTAAACTGTTAAATAGATGAACTGAAGTACCTACATATAATTTTTTTAAAGATGAAAGGAATTTTTTAATATCCAAGTATCAGGTCACAGGTATGCGAAAATCTGAGTAAGCATATTGGCATATTCATATTACAATGTTATTAGGTAGATATTAACCATGTAATTTTTAAATAACTATCATACAAGCAAAAGTAGTAAAATATTCTTGCAAAACAATTAAAAAATTATTTAAAGCTTTGTTTCCCATACGAATATGTATAGCATCTAATATGCATGGGGCATATTGTAAAAGATGCTCACTAATGTAATTATTTCGATAAGTACGTATGTATACATAAGTATACCCAATCGTGGGAATAAAGGTGCGAGTATATAGTTATAGTTAAATGTGGATACTTCTGGAGAGTTGTGTTCATAATACAGATGTTGAGAGTTATCCTGTAGAAGTGCAACACAATTGAAAAGAAGTAGATACGGATGTATAAAATGCAATATTATATAGTAATAGAGAAAGAGGAAGCAGTCGAAGTAGAAGGAATTGTCTTGTCGAATGATTGGAATGGTTGGATGTTCTCTAATTTGCAGGGATTGAATGTACGAGTCAACCTTTTCCTCCGAGGACCCATCCATCATGTGCCGTCAACTCCCAAAACTGTTTCTTCGCCTGCCCCATATGCCAAACTGAAAGCGTGTAGTGCCTACAACTTATAAAGTCTGAGCCACCTCTCTCTCTCTCTCTCTGTCTCACAAAATACACATCTAACCCACACAACACTACACCTATACCTTTCGTCCTGAATTGCACTAGAGGTACCTTTCTTCACTCTGTTCACAGTGATATACACAAAGTAATATTATATCTGCTGCTGCTACTTCTGTCTAGTAATCTGCTTCTATATATGTACTCCTTATAGAATTGAGTTAAACACAATAGCGTCTAGCGACTGTTGTAGTTGTATTAGCCCACAGCAGCGTGGTGAAGTAGTGTGGGATCTGGACTATCTAATAGAATTCGTCTGCCTCTCGTCTTTCGTCTCGACTCGTTCCTTTTTTCATTCCCAGTTTGGTCTGTCTTCAATTTTTCTCTTTAAAATACTCTTTTACTGAAATACTTATCCCT